>JBBPBX010036269.1:8682-28455 GCA_038048925.1 Garcialebias charrua | reverse complement strand
ATATATATATGTATATATATATATACAGTGCTAGGTAGCGCTAATCAAAAAATTTCTTCCGTAATTTCAAAAGTGTTTATGTATTAGCAATGCTAGCGGACGCTAATGCTAACACGCTAACCACCATTTTGAACAGGGAAAATGGCAAACTACTTTTTAAATCCAGCAGATTTTACCATTTCGTGAAACGGTTAAGCTCAGAAAAACCTTGTGCTAAGAAATATATTTTTTTCTCAGAAAAGAAATAATTGTTTTTACCGTGTTTTCTTGGAAAGTCCTTAGCTTCTGTGGCAGCCGCCATTTTGAAGAGGGCAAATGGCGAACTACTTTTTTAAATCCAGACGTAGGCCGCTGAGAAACATCCATAAGTTTACCCTCCATGTTAAAAACTCTTCGTCTGACTCTTCGAAAACAAGCAATAAGGCTGTAGAGTAACACACTGGCTGCTAACTGGCAGTGCTAGGCAGCGCTAATCCAAAAATTAGTTCCGCTATTTCTAAAGCACTAATTAATTTATTTAGGTCCGCAATTTCAAAAGCACTAATGTCTTATGAAAATTAGGGGAAGCTAAATTCTAAACCGCTAATTAAATTCAACAATTGCTAGCCAACAAGTTATGCAATATTTGCACTAGACTGCCAACTAGCGGTGCATGAACTGTTATACACCTTTATCCTACCTCTTACGTCACAGCAGCAGCTTCCCATTAACTCCTCCTGACCCACCTGGATATTTACAGTCCTGGACAGAAGAAACATCACAGTTGGCAAAAAGAGCAACAAACATTAAAAAAAAACTTTACATGTATTAACAGCTGCACGTACAAATTATATTCTTCATTACACATGCACATACTTTGTATTTATTTTTTTAGATTATCCTATATCTGTTAAGCACCTTGGTCAATGCAAGGCATTGCAGGAAGGTGCTATACAAATAAAGTTTATTACATTATTATTATTATAACTTCAATTCAAAGACCACATCAACAGTACAGGTAAAATTAAAGTTAGAGATCAAGTTTTAAAGTGCACTTCCAAGTTGTATCCAAGTTTAATTCATATAAGAGTCAATTAAGCTTAATTTACTTCAATATTGTTTCAAAAAACAAATAGTAATTTCTTTTTTGTTGCGCAACCGAAAAATAAATTAAACCAATTCCAAAATTCTATAGGCAGTCAACAGATTTAATGAAAAGTAACTAAAATGATCCTAAAAGGATGAAATTACAAAAATCAAAGGATTTATTTAATACTTTACGTACATATATTCTATTCGGCCACGAAATTAACAAAATGAGAATGATCTTTTAATCCCTAAGACCACTTTTAAATCTCAAATACACGGGCGTGTCGCCACCGCATTTCTACATAAAAGGAACCCAAATACATAAAACAAACGACTCACCGTCGAGTGGTGGACACAAAACACACAATACAATCCTCCGGCCGCGTTAATTTGGCTTGAAACAGCGGGGTTCTCTGCGGATTTATGAAGACACCGAGCACAAACAGCTAGCCACAACGTTAGCATCCAAGTTCACCTCTGACCCGGAAGATGTCAAGATGGAATAGTCCATTTTTAGTAGGGGGATACAGAAATCGACCGGTTTTTGTATTGCGTTTTTAATGATCGTTTTCATCGTAACTATAATTATTTTTATGTTAAATGTACATTAACAAGCATGAGCAATGTTAGTGATGTAGGTGACTGGCCGGGGCGGGGCCGGGCCCCTGCTGATTTGGGGCCCCAAGCAACGGCATCATTTGCCTACATGGTAGATCCGCGTCTGTTCTCCCCTCTGCTCCCCCTCCAACTCTCCCTCCTCTCTGCTCTTTACGGTGAGGGAGCAGACTGGTAAAACAAGCAGCTACGGAGCTAGCATAAGAGCCTGTAAATAAGTGTACAGGTAGTCCCCGAATTACGAGCGCTCTGATCTGCGAGGTTCCAGACTTACGAGCTGCGAATTTTTGGAAAAAACGAAAAAAATACTGAGTTTTCATGTGTTTTTTCACTACAGTTAGCAAGTTAAGCATATAAACACACGTTTCCGATCATTTTTATGCACTCAAAAGTAGTTTTTAGATGAAAATAGAGTGTTTTTAGGTGCGCTGGCGAAATTTACGAGCGGACTTCCGGGTTGAATTTTTGGAAAAAACGAAAAAAATACTGAGTTTTCATGTGTTTTTTCACTACAGTTAGCAAGTTAAGCATATAAACACACGTTTCCGATCATTTTTATGCACTCAAAAGTAGTTTTTAGATGAAAATAGAGTGTTTTTAGGTGCGCTGGCGAAATTTACGAGCGGACTTCCGGGTTTACGAGAGAAATGGCGGCCGTTCCAAATTACGAGATTTCCGGTTTACGAGCGCCTCCTTGTGACGGATCTCGCTCGTAAATCGGGGAATACCTGTATTCGTTTTTACTGATAGATAATTAGTTATTAGCGGTACTGCATTTTAAATAAAAATAGCAAAAATCCGCTTATGAATTATAAAAGTTAGTAAAACCGTTGTTACGCTGACAAAAACGTTAGGTCCGCTGTAAGCAGATTAGCGCATCAGCGGTCCCCAGCGGTCATGTGTCCACCTTTGCTAACTGGAGAGCGCTCTCTCTAGCCAAGAGACTAAGGGAACGCTTTTTTTGTCACGGACCACATCCGACGCAGACAGGATATGGTCTGTTAGCAGTCGTCCGGTTGATTTAAGAGCCTGTAAAAAGTTTTTTCGTTTTTACTGATAGATAATTAGTTATTAGCGGTACTGCATTTTAAATAAAAATAGCGCAAATCCGCTTATGAATTATAAAAGTTAGTCAATCCGCTGTAAAGCTAACAAATTGTTTAGGTCCGCTATAAGCGGATTAGCGCTTTAGCGCTCCCTAGCGGTCTGGCGCCCACCTTTATATATATATATATATATATATATATATATATATATATATATATACAGTTCAGTATATACATATATATGCATGGATGGACGGACGGATGGACGGCATTTCCAAGTTCCACTTTGCTCAGACAGGACAACAAAAACTGCATTTCCTAATAAAAGCTAACATTTTATTGAACTCATTGTGATACATCTGCCTAACTGGTAGCCTGTATAAATGCAGTAGCAACACTGGTCAGTGTCAGAAGGAAGTATGGTTTGTGGACCTGTGCAGAACACAGCCAAAACAAAGTATCATATGGGTTTGAGAGGAATTTACATTGAACTGAAAGTTACTGTAGAAATGAAACAATCATGAAAACTTTGTGATTTGTTACTGTTTACAAGATTGTTTTATCCTATAGCTTACTGTTGAACAATTACAGCCACACATTTTGTGCATTGTTCTTGTAATTACAACAGTCAAGGTTTGGTGTTTCAGTTCAGCTGTGAATCAAAATAAACTCTTCTGGAAGTCCTTTATTTATTTATTTATTTATTTGTTTGTTTTTTTGTTTTGTTTTTTTTTGGGGGGGGGGGTGACTGCCATGCAAATGCATGGCAGGCACCCATTATTCTACACCTTGGAAGTGTGTTTACATTTCTATCTCCGTTAATGCAGCCCAAACCACAACGTCTACCCCCATTTAAGTCATATGAAAACGACTAGCTCGGCCCCTTGATGTGTGCTATTACTTTTATTGGTATTTCGAGTTACCACGGTGACTAAATTTGCAAACAAATACGCAATATTTCACCAACTCCAGGAACTAGTTGGTGACTGCCCACTTATTATTCAACACCTGAAAAGTGTATCATTTTCAACTTTAATGCGGCACGAACCGCAACATGGACCTCCACAAAAGTTATATCTAAACGACCGGCCGGGCTTCGGGAAGCAGCCCAGAGTGACCGATGGCGAGGTGAGGGAGACATTTTATCCACTATCAGGAGCAATGGCAGAGCCATGATCATGGTTTTGGAGGGAGGACGGACAGAGGGCATCTCCAGCTTCCCCTCATCTTTTCACAGCAGGGGACAACAAAGAAAGGCCAAACCACGACACATTGTCTGTCTTTAGTTCATCGTTTTCTGTCAAGGTTTCATGATAAAACAGCACTTTTTCCCCCCACTGACTTTGTGTGTGTCTGCAACTAGACCATTATTAATTAAACAATGAAGCTGCACAAAAAAATAAAAACAATAAACTATTAACTGTCTTCTGCTATGTTCACTAAAATTTTAAAAACCTCAGAAAGGCAGCTAAGTTATTTTTAGATCAATAAGATTCTACTTGTTCCCTGATGGACCATTGATCACAACACTGGAACAAAATGTCACCCCCATGACAAAAATGTCAAAATGATTTAAAAATAGTTCTTGTTTAATTAAAATTAATTGCAGCTGGTTTGTATTTTTATGTTTTGTTTTTTCCCGAAGTTTTAATTTATTTTCAGTCATTAGCACCTTCCAACAGCTGGTGTGTAGCTCTGAAACACAACAGTATATGAACATTCCAATGCTGTCATTTGTCTGTGCTGTCAGCTGCTTTCAGGTAACTTTTGCTTTTAGTTTTAGCTTTTAGCTTCTTGATCTTACCTGTCTGCTCAGGTCTGCCGAGCCTTGCAGCAGGTGTGAGCATGCAGCCCGTATTTTTGTGACCATATTGATTGCATGTGCTACAGAGCACACCTTTAACAGCTGAAATAGTGTCTCCAAAGATACAACAGTCAAAAAAAGAAATACGCATGGCAAGAAGAAAATCCTTACAGACACTTATTTATTTTTTTAGGAAATATAAATGTACTGTGATTGATGGGTAATTTATCTTTCAAGGACCACAAAAAACATAAACCTGCATAAAATGTATGATTTAAAATGTATTCAAACGTCATACTTTCTTCTTGTCTTTTGAATAAAGAAGAGATACATAATTTTATGATGCCATCTATGACTGTAGTAAACAAGAGTACCAAATATTATACCTCACTATATGATTGTTCACAAACTCTTTTACAGCAATCTATAGCAATCGCCCTGGCAATCAAAGACTTTGTTTTATGATGAAAAGTGAAAGCAACACTTTGTCTAGTGACGGTGCATATGTGTATGAAATTTAATTAGGCAGATCAGAAGTTATGGCTCGAGCAAGTGAATCTGTGTGAACGTATCAATATGGACGGACGGAAACTGTACCATAATATCTTCTGGTTTCGACGGGGGGTATAAAAATGTAAACCTGAGCCGCGGTTCAGCTGAACTATGAACAGGACCTTGTGTGCACAAAAAAATTATGCCCACACAAACCTGCCACTGATCATCATAAACACTGATTTAAGTTAGGACAAAACACCTTGTACAGTCCATACACGTGTGTACTTCTAAAACAAACCAACAAAAAGCTCAATCAGTTTATTAGTGATGAGCAAGGAAGTTGTAATATGTGCAGCAGGGTTCATACAGGTCCTTGAAATCCTTGAATTCAAATCCAGCATTTTCAAGGTTTTAAAAAGTGCTGTGGTTTTGAATGAAGTGCTTGAAGGTATACATTAAATAGTGTTATCAGACATCTCTATATAGAGCTGGATGGTTTTAAATTAAACTGCTGTTTCATTACATTATATTGATGTCTGATCTTCAAACATAACTACTGTATGGCTTATCAGTTTAATAAAAAAATCACAAGAATATAGATTAAGTATAATAAATTAGTTGTTGTTTCAAGACAACACACTGCATTTGCTACATTGTATAGTTATACTGTATAAATGCGATAGATGTATTAACTGACAAAACTGTTACTCCTGACTACTAAGCTGACACATTAACTCTGTCTTTTTTGTGTGTTTCTGATCAAAATCAGAATCAACTTTATTGTCATTGCACAGTTAAGCACAGCACAAACACATTCCAGTACAGTCGTCCAACAAGGATAGACGGAATTGCACTGAGGCTGCAGCTTCATGTGAAGTGCTGCCTTTATCGTTTAGATAAGAAAAGGGAATGGATGTGCCGTCGCTGTGGCGCAGAGAGATAAGCGGGCGTGCACATATGCTTGAGGCTTTCGCCTCTCCACAGGCGTCGCGGGTTCACGTCCCAGACCCGACGAGCTCCTTTCTGTGGTGTCTCCCCCCCTCTCCACCGTTTCACCCTCTCCCTCTCCAATAAAGGCCACTAGTGCCCAGAAAATGTAAAATATATATAAAAAAATAAACGAAAAAGAAAAAAGAAAAAAAGAAAAGGGAATGGAAACATGAGGAAAGAAGGTACAAAAATATCTTAGTTAGTACTGTAGAAACTATCAAGTCACATGAGGTCTATCAAGCAATTGAATAACTATCTGTAAATAAATCTATAGGAATGGATCTTATTTCAGCTGAACATCTCAAGTTTGCAAGTTCAAGGGTAGCCCCTCTTCTTGCCTTGTGTTTCACTGGTTTTATTATGCATGGTTTTATTCCCGATTCCTTGATGAATGTTGTTATTCTTCCTGTAATTAAGAACAAAGCTGGAAAAATTGGTAGCTCTGATAACTACAGACCTATTGCCCTAGCTAATACACTATCTAAGGTCTTTGAATTAATTATTTTGCCAAAATTTGCAAATATAGTAATGTCTGCAGACAATCAATTTGGGTTCAAGTCTGAGCATGGCACTGATCTATGTATATATGGCCTAAAAGAATTACTGAATAACTATAATAACAAAAATTCAACAGTGTTTATGTGTTTCTTAGACGCCTCCAAGGCTTTTGATTGTGTAAACCATCGAAAACTATTTTTAAAATTATGCCAAGCTGGTGTGCCCAAATATATAGTGAGATGTCTGTCCTATTGGTATGCTAACCAAAATATGCAGGTCAAATGGGATAATTGTGTGTCTGCATCCTTCCGTGTCAGCAATGGTGTCAGACAAGGAAGCATTTTATCTCCTATACTGTTTAATTTTTATATGAATGACCTCTCTAAGCAGCTAAACCTGTGTAGAACTGGCTGCATGGTTGGAGATACAATTATCAATCATCTTATGTATGCTGATGACTTAGTGGTTTTTAGTCCAAGTTCAGCTGGTCTTCAGAAGCTGCTTCATGTCTGTTCAGCATATGGTGAGACACATGATATCATATTCAACCCCTCTAAAAGTCTCATTTTGATTTGTCGCACTAAAGAGGACAAAAATAGTGTATTTCCACTTTTTAAGCTGTCTGGGACTTTATTGAATGTTGCAAATGAAGTAAAGTATCTGGGTCATGTGTTGACAGACCGTCGGTCTGATGATGAGGACATTTACCGTCAGGTTCGAATGATATATGCTCAGGCGAATATCCTTGCTCGTAAGTTTACCATACCATACCATTTTATTTATAAAGCACTTTAAACAGGAACAAGTCCACACCAAAGTGCTGGACAAACAAACACGCAACAGGCAACACAGACAATGAAGTACAACACGAAAAACATAAAAACATTGCAGATCATAAATAAAACGATCCAATACAAATCAGCTGGCATTGAAAGCGATGGAGTAGTAGTGAGTTTTTAACCGGGATTTGAAAACCGAGAGGGAGGGGGCCTGTTTGATGAGCAGCGGTAACTCGTTCCAGAGTCTTGGGCCTGCTACAGAGAACGCCCTGTCACCCCTGCGCTTAAGGCGAGTTTCTGGAACTATTAAGAGTACCTGATCCTCTGACCTCAAAGCACGTGGAGGGACATATGGGTGTATCAGATCCGAGAGATAGGCGGGGGCGAGACTGTTCAGCGATTTGTAGACATACATGAGAATTTTGAATTGGATTCGAAGATGAACCGGTAGCCAGTGAAGGGAGGCCAAGACTGGTGTAATGTGCTCTCTTTTGCGTGTGCTGGTTAAAAATCGGGCAGCTGCGTTCTGAACCAGTTGTAATCGTGCAATGGTGGCTTGACTGACGCCAAGCAGAAGGGAATTGCAGTAATCCAGCCTAGATGTAATGAATGCGTGAATCACTGTCTCCAGGTTGTTTTTTGATAATATGGGCTTCAGCTTAGACAGACGCCTCAGCTGGAAAAAACAGGATTTGACAATCATGTTTACATGACTGTTGAGTTTCATGGAAGGATCCATTATCACTCCCAGATTTGTGACTTTTTGTTTTTCGGACAGGGGTAGAGCAGACAGGTCAATGCAGTGGTTTGAGGTTGTGTCATTGGGAAGGAACAATATGGCTTCCGACTTCTTATCGTTGAAGCTTAAGAAATTTAAAGCCATCCAGTCCCTGATGTCAGCCAGGCAGTCGAGCAGAGGTTGAATAGAGCCTGTACCATTTTGTCTTAGGGGGAAGTAAATTTGACAGTCATCAGCGTAGAAGTGGAAGGGTATATTGTGTTTCCGGAAAATAGCACCGAGTGGCAGCAGGTATAAGGAGAACAAGAGAGGACCCAGGATGGACCCCTGCGGAACCCCCCATTTAAGAGCCGCCACTGCAGAAGTAAAATCGTTGATGGAAACACAAAAGGATCTGTCAGAGAGGTAGGATCTGAACCAGTTTAGGGCTGATCCTGAGATGCCCACCCACTGCTCCAACCTAGCAATGAGGATCTCATGGTCGATGGTGTCGAAAGTGGATGTGAGGTCCAATAGGACAAGCAGCACAGAGTCACCAGTATCTGTGGATAGGAAGATGTCGTTAAAATAATAATAATAATAATAATTAATTCAATTTATAACGCACTTTTCATTACTGAAAATCTCAAAGTGCTACACATATATTGAATGCTACACACATTCATAAACCGGTGGCGGCAGACTACCATGCAAGGTGCTTTCCAGTCCTACCGGGAGCAACTCAGGGTTAAGTGTCTTGCCCAAGGACACAACGACACATGGTGCGGGTCCCGGGAGTCGAACCGCCAACTTTCCGATCGGGAGACGACTGCCATTACCACTACACCACGGCCGCTCAGTAGGGCAGTCTCAGTGCTGTGGAGGGATTTGAAGCCAGACTGGAATAGCTCGGGGATAGCGTGATCCTCCAGGAAGCACTTTAGTTGGGACTCAACTATTTTCTCTAGAAGTTTAGATACAAATGGGAGTCTGGAGACAGGCCTGAAGTTGGATAATACTGACGGGTCGAGGTTTGGTTTTTTCAGGAGGGGTTGAACAGCAGCATGTTTTAATGATTTTGGCACCACACCCGAGGATAGACTGCTATTTACAATCGAGAGAATGGAGGGACCTAGAGTGTGAAAAACCTCCTTTAGTAGCCGAGGGGGGACCACATCGAAGGGGGAGCCAGATGGTTTCAGGTTGCACATGACCTGCTCTAGAGAGGACAGAGAGACTGGTTCAAAATGGTCACAAACAGCAACAGATTGAGGTGGGATGGATGGATCGTGAGATGGAGGAGAAATGAGAGCCCTGGTGGTTGCGATTTTATCTAAAAAGAAATGTTGGAAGTTCTCGCACAGCTCAGTCGAGGCTTCCATGGGTGATTGTTCAGTGAGGTGGAGAACAGAGTTTAGGGTGGAGAACAGAACTCGAGGGTTACGAGAGTTTGCAGCAATGATATCAGAGAAGTATTGTGATTTAGCAGTTTTCACTGCTTTCTGATATCGGCGCCAGCTCTCTTTTACCATCTGAAAAGAGACCTGCAGTCTGTCTTTTTTCCATTTCCTCTCCGCCTTTCGGCATTGCTGCCTGGCAGCTCTGGTCGTGTCATTCAGCCACGGTTCGGCCCTGAGTTTTGGTCTTCTAGGTTTAATAGGCGCCACTTGATCCAAAGCCTTTAAACAAACAGAGTCAAACTGGTTTGTCAGCTCCTCAGTGCTGGAGAGGAACAATGGGGGCTGAATTAACATGACATTGTTGTAAACCTCAGTGAAACGTGCGGCAGTTAAATGGTTAACATTCCTGCCTTTACGTGCAGAAATACATGTCTTAGGGGTTACATGGGGGATGGTGAACTGAAAATTGACTGGCCTATGATCCGAGAAAACATTGTCACCTAATTCAAGGTTTGAAACTGTCACAGCACAAGTTAAAACAAGGTCCAACAAATGTCCACGCTGCTGCGTGGGAGAGTTCACGTGTTGTGTTAAATTAAATGAGTCCATCCATCCATCTTCTTCCGCTTATCCGGGGTCGGGTCGCGGGGGTAGCAGCCTAAGTAGGGAGGCCCAGACTTCCCTCTCCCCAGCCACTTGGAGCAGCTCCTCCGGGGGAATCCCAAGGCGTTCCCAGGCCAGCCGAGAAACATAGTCCCTCCAGCGCGTCCTGGGTCTTCCTCTGGGTCTCCTCCCGGTGGGACATGCCCGGAACACCTCACCAGGGAGGCGTCCAGGAGGCATCCTAACCAGATGCCCGAGCCACCTCAACTGGCTCCTCTCGATGTGGAGAAGCAGCGGCTCTACTCCGAGTCCCTCCCGGATGACTGAGCTTCTCACCCTATCTCTAAGGGAGAGTCCAGACACCCTGCGGAGAAAACTCATTTCAGCCGCTTGTATCCGAGATCTTGTTCTTTCGGTCATAACCCAAAGCTCATGACCATAGATGAGGGTGGGAACGTAGATCGATCGGTAAATTGAGAGCTTTGCCTTTTGACTCAGCTCTCTCTTCACCACGACAGACCGGTACAGCGCCCGCTTCACTGCGGACGCTGCACCTATCCGCCTATCGATCTCACGCTCAGTTTTCCCTCATTCGTGAACAAGATCCCGTGAATAATGAATAAATAAGTTTGTTCTCTGATCAGTCCAAGAAAGTCTGAAACATTCAGACATTATATGTAACTAAGAAAGTCTGAAACATTGTGTGTAATTTTCCAGTCTTGTCACTGGTTGTGAGATAAGAAGTTGAAACTGGGCTGATACAGAAACAGTCAGTTTCAACTCCTAATTTCATCACTATGTCATCTTTGGAATTTTGTTATTCCTCACTATAGGCATCTTTGGAATTTTGTTATTCATCACTATAGGCATCTTTGGAATTTTGTTATGAGAAGTTGAAACTGGGCTGATTCCATCATAGGAACAGTCAGTTTCATCTCCTGAGTTCATCACATAGGCATCTCTGGAACTTTGTTGCTTTGGATAAAGTATTACTTGTGGAAAGAACCCGGCCAACTCTGTTTCGCAAGTGATTCTTGTCTAAAGGAATAAAAAGAAACGAGCTGAGCTCCCAGAGTTAGTTAGAGTCGGACGGGGATGTGCAATCGCCCGGATTGTTTTAATGCTCGCTCTGCCTGTGATTGACGAACGGCTCTCTCACTTTGATGTCAAACGGTAAGAGTATCTGTTTATGCATTAATACTTGTATGTATGTATGTATGTATGTTACTTGTTTGTTTTCTATTTAATGGTTAAAATAAAGAACATTTGTTTTTAAACATAAAATAGTTTCCAGTGTAAAGTCTCTTGAGCTGTGATATTCTTTTGAGGATAATTGCCGATCTCTCTCGATCCTGCATAAATAATATTTCATGAAACATTTATGAATAAAAATTCATAAAATATTTGTAAAATAATATTTCATAAAACATCCCGAGATACTTAAACTCCTCCACTTGGGGCAGGACCTCCTCCCCGACCCGGAGAGGGCATGCTACCCTTTTCCGGCTCAAGACCATGGCCTCGGATTTGGAGGAACTGATCCTCATCCCGGCCGCATCACATTCGGCTGCAAACCGCTCCAGTGAAAGTTGTAGATCACGAACTGATGAAGCCAGTAGGACCATATCATCTGCAAAAAACAGAGAAGCGATTCTAAGGTCACCAAAACGGATCCTCTCAACACCTTGGCTGCGCCTAGAAATTCTGTCCATAAAAGTTATGAACAGAATCGGTGACAAAGGGCAACCTTGGCGGAGTCCAACTCTCACCGGAAACGAGCCTGACTTACTGCCGGCAATGCGGACCAAGCTCTGACACCGGTCGTACAGGGACCTAACAGCCCTTATCAAAGGGCCTGGTACCCCATACTCCCGGAGTACCCCCCACAGAACCCCCCGAGGGACGCGGTCGAATGCCTTCTCCAAGTCCACAAAGCACATGTAAACTGGTTGGGCAAACTCCCACGCACCCTCCAGGACCCTGCTGAGGGTGTAGAGCTGGTCCAGTGTTCCACGACCAGGACGAAAACCACACTGCTCCTCCTGAATCCGAGGTTCGACTATCCGACGGACCCTCCTCTCCAGAACCCCTGAATAGACCTTACCAGGGAGGCTTAAGAGTGTGATCCCCCTATAGTTGGAACACACCCTACGGTCCCCCTTTTTGAATAGGGGAACCACCACCCCAGTCTGCCAATCCAAGGGAACTGCCCCCGATGTCCACGCGATATTGCAGAGTCGCGTAAGCCAACACAACCCTACAACATCCAGAGCCCTAAGGAACTCCGGGCGAATCTCATCCACCCCCGGAGCCTTGCCACCGCGGAGCTTTTTAACCACCTCGGCGACCTCAGCACCAGAGATCGGAGAACCCGACCCAAAGTCCCCAGGCTCTGCTTCCTCAGTGGAAGACGTGCCAGTAGGATTGAGGAGGTCTTCGAAGTATTCCGCCCACCGACTCACAACATCCCGAGTTGAGGTCAGCAGCACGCCACCTCCACCATAAATGGTGTTGGTCTCGTACCTCTTTCCCCCCCTGAGACGCCGGATGGTGGACCAGAATCGCCTCGAAGCCGTACGGAAGTCATTCTCCATGGCCTCTCCGAACTCCTCCCACGCCCGAGTTTTTGCCTCAGCAACCACCCGAGCCGCATGCCGCTTGGACTGCCGGTACCTATCAGCTGCTTCCGGGGTCCCACAAGCCAAAAAGGCCCAATAGGACTCCTTCTTCAGCCTGACAGCATCCCTCACTGCCGGTGTCCACCACCGGGTTCGAGGGTTGCCACCACGACAGGCACCAACAACCTTGCGGCCACAGCTCCGATAAGCTGCCTCGACAATAGAGGCGCGGAACACGGCCCACTCGGACTCCATGTCCCCCGCCTCCCTCGGAACGTGTTCAAAGCTCTCCCGGAGGTGGGAGTTAAAGCTCCGTCTTACGGGAGACTCTGCCAGACGTTCCCAGCAGACCCTCACGATACGTTTGGGTCTGCCAGGTCTGACCGGCATCCTCCCCCACCATCGGAGCCAACTCACCACCAGGTAGTGGTCAGTAGACAGCTCCGCCCCTCTCCTCACCCGAGTGTCCAAGACATGCGGCCGCAGATCAGATGAGACGACAACAAAGTCGATCATCGAACTGCGACCTAGGGTGTCCTGGTGCCAAGAGCACATATGGACACCCTTATGCTTAAACATGGTGTTCGTTATGGACAATCCATGACGAGCACAGAAGTCCAATAACAGAACACCACTCTGGTTCAGATCAGGGGGGCCGTTCCTCCCAACCACACCCCTCCAGGTCTCACTGTCATTGCCCACGTGAGCGTTGAAGTCCCCCAGTAGAACAAGGGAGTCCCCAGGAGGCGCACTCTCCAATACCCCCTCCAAGGACTCCAAAAAGGGTGGGTAGTCTGAGCTGCCGTTTGGTGCATAGGCACAAACAACAGTCAGAGCCCGTCCCCCCACACGTAGGCGAAGGGAGGCTACCCTCTCGTTCACCGGGGTGAACCCCAACGTACAGGCACCAAGATGGGGGGCAACCAGTATGCCCACTCCTGCTCGGCGCCTCTCACCAGGGGCAACTCCAGAGTGGAAGAGTGTCCAACCCCTCTCAAGGAAACTGGTTCCAGAGCCAGAGCCATGCGTTGAGGTGAGTCCGACTATTTCTAGTCGGAACCTCTCAACTTCACACACTAGCTCAAATGAGTCCAATAAATCTAAAAAGTCCTTAACCATGGGCTTCTCAGGACAACACACATGCAAGTTGAAGTCGCCTGAAATGACGACCCGAGAATATTTTATAAGAGTTTGCATTCTGTTCTGATGAAGTGAAAATTAACTTGTTTAGATCTTATTGTACATCACTGTATACGGCACATTTGTGGTGCAATTTTAAAAAAGCCAGTCTTCATAGATTGAAAGTGGCTTATAATGACGCACTAAGACTTTTTTTAAATAAGCCCAGATGGACCAGTGCCAGTGAACTATTTGTATCTGCTCGCGTCAGCACTTTGATGGCTGTTTTAAGAAAGTTTATGTATACATTTATTTGTCGTTTACATAAGTCTAATAATAGAATTATTCTACTGTTGACTAATGTCAAATATAGTGCAGTGAAATATTCATCTGTGCTTTGGAGACATTGGTATGATTGCCTCCTGAACGGTTAGGTACTTTTTCTATTGTACTTTTTATTTTATTTTATAATTTTTATAATTTTTTATTTGTATTTTGTATTTTATTTTATCATGTTCGTTGTCTCTTATGTAGGTTGGACTCTGAGTCTGTAATAAAGTTATCTATCTATCTATCTATCTATCTATCTATCTATCTATCTATCTATCTATCTATCTATCTATCTATCTATCTATCTATCTATCTATCTATCTATCTATCTATCTATCTATCTATCTATCTATCTATCTATCTATCTATCTATCTATCTATCTATCTATCTATCTATCTATCTATCTATCTATCTATCTATCTATCTATCTATCTATCTATCTATCTATCTATCTATCTATCTATCTATCTATCTATCTATCTATCTATCTATCTATCTATCTATCTATCAATCTATCTATCTATAATCAGGCTTGGAATTGTCCCTTTTTCCCGTTCCACCTGGAGGACAAACAAAGGCACAGATGAGAATTATAGCCAGGCTGGGATTTGTCCGTCTTTCCCCGTTCCTCCTGGATTACAGACACAGTTTAGGCAAGGCAGAGGAGACTCCTTTCTCCTATTCTTGCAGCTGCCTTTTTCAAAGAGGGGGGCAAGGAATGTGAGCTCCTAGGCCAAGCAGTAGAGACTTTGTTCTCCAGAGTTTCTGCTGCCTTTTTCACAATGGGGCAAGAAAAAGGATGAGAGCTCTTACAAGATGCAGATCACCTCCTCAGGATGCAGTGTAGAATGAAGAACCTTCCTCCCCATACAGACCACTTACTCCAAAGTCAGTGGGCACAGGGGTGAAGAATTACTCCCTCAAGATGCAGACCCCCTACTCCAGATGCAATGGGGGGCTTTTTAACCTTGTTGCTCTAGCAGGTCCACCTGGACCTGATTCAACGATCGGTGGGGTTCTTTGGCTGGTGCCCATTGACTGAGATGGAACTACGTGGATCCTTTGTGCGTGTGATGTGCGTTCAGCGACCTTGTACGTGTTTGCACTGAGCGGGACCCAATTAGATGGTGGACCATCCAGCCTTTCCTCCTGGGGAGTACTTAAATCTGGAATCTGTTGAGAAAATCTAGACCACTAGCTTGCAAATTGTTAGACTATATGGCCTTCTTGGTTTAACGCATTGACTCCTTTGTAAGTCTGGTGAAGGCCTAAGTATGGGTAACTCCTAGTGAGTTAAATCATTTCCCTAATGATTTAAACAATAATCTCACTCGTTACGACCCTGGTCTGGTTTTCAGGTTTCGCGTCTCTCGCCTTAGCCCCCATTGGTACCTCTTAAGACTCAGCCCTTCTGGTTTTGACTTCTGCTCATGTTATTGGACCCTGATCTTCTGCCTCTCTCCTTGTCGGACTTGTTCAGCCATCTGCCTCACGGACTTGGACTCAGGACTGCCCTTCACGACCAAGAGATAAGCCTGCTCCTCCTAACGTTACTCGACTCTCTGATTCTCTGTGTATGACCCTGTTTTGGAACAAGGAAATCCCCCTACGTTTTAAGCCCCACACGTAGACACAAGGAAAACACGGAAGTCACTCTGGACTATGTTATCATCTGTCCACGTCACTAAGGATTTCCCTATGGACCAGAAATACCCTAAGAAGGTTAGTGTTTTTATCTAATATAAAAACATCTACCTTTTCAAGTCCTGTGGCCAATGTTATTGTCTCTTGTGCAGAGCTCCAGTTACCAGGGACGATACGGACCCGTTCCAGCTTTCAGTTTTTTAATAAAATTATTAAAACTTTCTCAGTGTTCGGTCTGTCAGTGAAACTCAAAAACCCAGTCTTGAATTAAATCTGGCCAAACCGAGTTTCACGCCGACACGTTTAACAATTCTGAAAGTAAATTATACGCCCAGTTAAGTTTCAAGTCAAAACCTTGTCACTCACATCATTCTAATTCTTCTTTCAGATCTGATTATCTAGCCCCATCTCCTGGATTTTCTCTTACATTTTGTTGTTGAATGTAACTGGGACCCTGTGTACATAATCTAATTTCATCACATGTACCACATGCGGTGCAAATGACAATAAAGATTCTCTGACTCTGACTCTGATTAACCCCGTTATCACAGATCATGGCTTCCAAGGAACCAAGGCTGAACCCTCCTGAGGTTTTTTCTGGTGCATCCATTCAATGCAGACAGTTCTTACCATACCATACCATACCATTTTATTTATAAAGCACTTTAAACAGGAACAAGTCCACACCAAAGTGCTGGACAAACGATCACGCACAAAAAACATAAAAACATTACAGATCATAAATCAAACGATCCAATACAAATCAGCTGGCGTTGAAAGCAATGGAGCAGTAGTGAGTTTTTAACCGGGATTTGAAAACCGAGAGGGAGGGGGCCTGTTTGGCCTGTTTCTTGACACAATGTGAAATACAATTTGAACTACAACCCTCTGCTTTTCCTTCTGAATGCTCTAAAGTAGCCTATTTTATCTCCTTATTGTCAGGTAAAGCCAAGATTTGGGGTACTGCTGAGTGGGCAAGAGACTCATTATTTTGCTACAAATTTAAAGATTTTGCCGCTGAACTTTTGAGAGTATTCAGTCATGTTCTTCCCACACCAGAGGCAACCAGGGGACTCCAAAGACTACGACAAGGCAATCGCAGAGTCACTGAATTAATCATAGATTTTCACGCTCTGGCAGCTGACAGCGAGTGGAATGAGAAGGCTCTTCAAGACATCTTTTGGCAGGCTCTCAATGATGACATCAAAGATAAGTTGGCTGCACGTGATCCTCCATCCTCCCTCAGAGAGCTAGAGAAATTGGCCACCAGGATTTACCTTCGCTTTCAAGAACGTCGTCGAGAGGTGAGACAAACCAGGTCGGAGAGGGTTTTGTACTCAGTTCCCAGATCCTTCACTCCAGAGACAAGACCACCTTCACCACCTTCATCATCTGGAGTGAAGCCCATGCAAATAGGAAGGTCCAAGCTATCGCAAAGAGAGAGACAAAGGAGGTGTCAAGAGGGATTATGTTTCTATTGTGGGGGTTCAGGACATCAAGTTTCTACATGCCCGGTCAAGTCCAGAACTGCTAATTCTTACCAAAGTCCAAGCTGCAGGGCCGTCACCTCTTCTTAAAAAACCCCCTCTGCTTCAAGTCAATGCAAACCTTCAAGCCAATGGTAAGGAAATACCAGTGAGACTTTTTATTGATTCTGGTGCAGACTTTGAATTCATGGACATTAATTTAGCCAAATCTTTGAACATTCAGACGTTTCCCACAAATAAACCTCACAGAGTTCTAGCCCTTGATGGACACCCAATCAATCAGTCCAGTATGGTGACACAGGAAGTCCAACTACAGATTTGTGAGAACCACGTCGAAAAAGTAAGGTTCTTTATCATCAATTCTCCTGAGTTACCCATTGTGATGGGGGCTACTTGGCTATGAAAACACAACCCCCATATTGACTGGAGGAATAGCAACATCCTGGGATGGTCCAAACAATGTCTGTCTTCATGCCTACAATCAGCTCACCAGACCATTAATGTTGACAAAATAAAGGAGGAAACTCCAAATCTGACTCACGTTCCTCATTGTTACCATGACCTAGTAAAAGTCTTTAGTAAAAGTAAATCCATGTCTCTGCCACTCCATAGACCCTACGATTGTTCTATTGAACTGTTACCGGGTACCACGCATCCGAGGGGACCTTTATTTTCTTTGTCCCAGTCTGAACAAAAGGCCATGTGTGAGTACATTACTGACTCCCTGAAAGCGGGTATTATCAGACCCTCCTCGTCACCTGCAGGTGCTGGATTATATATTGTTGGGAAAAAGGATGGGTCACTTCGACCATTGATTATCGAGGATTAAACGACATAACAGTAAAAAATAAATATCCTCTGCCTTTAATGACCTCTGCCTTTGATCTCATTCAGGGTGCCAAAGTTTTTACTAAGCTGGATCTTCGTAACGTCTATCATCTGGTCAGAATCAAGGAAGGTGACAAATGGAAGACCACCTTCAATACCACCTCAGGTCACTATGAGTATCTTGTTATAGAATAGAATAGAATACATCTTTATTGGCATATTTGCACCAAGGTACAAAGTTTTGCAATTGGCGCGCGCACCATCCGAAGAGGGACGTATGCACGGAAGCCGCAGCAGTATAAAACCGCATCACCAACAATCAGATATGAAAAAGGAACATACAGTCGGGTAATCTTTCGTATTCAAAAAAGAATCTATCACAATTTGTCTTAGGACACTCCATGATAAAGTCTAAAAAACTCTACCAGCTTTAGCACGAATAAGACAAGACATGTTGCATTTCATGGCAAGCAGGGAGATTGTCCGTGAAAATCATTTCAGATAAGCACAGTCTGTAGATGGCATTCAGCTCGGCTCCATCTGAAAGCACACGGAGACCTCTGGGGGGGGGGGGCAGCGAGTTCTCAACAGCTTTCACTCCAGGAGAAGATTGCAGACAGCCTTCTTTTTTCAAGGTTGCTCACAGTCCAGATTAGATTAGTCGCTTTATTTATTTTCAGGCCAGGCTACAGTGTACTTTTGACTGCAGCCTTGAAGTCCAGGTGCTGTTCAGGTCCAAATCCGAATCATGTGAGGTTCCGAGCTACAAATCCCCATCTGTGCCCTGATGGGTCGGCTGTAAACGAGTCCCAAAGCGCACCGCAGGTCCGCGGCTGTCCGCCGCTGCTCCCACCGTGCGGTTCAGCTCGTACAACAGCTGGCTCGTTGAGGTCATAGCCCGGATCAGAGAATCTTGTTGAGCAGGAAGTCTCGCCAGCGCGTTGATCGCCGCGACAGCCTCCCTCAGCTTCCAGTAGCAGAAACATCCGCCGATCCCAAAAAGCAGAGCAACTGCCACCAATATTCCAATAATCCACAAATCTTCAACGTCTTTGACAGAGAGAACGGTCAGACACATTGGCTTCCACTCGCTCCACGAGTCCATAGTGTATCCTACCGCATGCGTGTCGAAGGGGCAAGCCGCTTCTCCTGGTCCGGTGCGCTTTGTTGAAAAAATTTATCAATAGAGGAAACAGCCCACGTAAATTAATCCATTTCAAATTGGTTCGAGTGAGCGCTGAAGAGTTAAAGACAAGACAAAATGCAAAAGCAGGGAGGAGGAAAACTTAGGGGGAGAGGAGCAAAAAGAGATGCGACCTGCTTCGCAGAGTGCCAGAAGTGGAAGTTGTAATGCCTTTTGGTTTAACTAATGCCCCAGCAGTTTTCCAAGCTCTAGTCAATGACGTGCTCAGGGATTTTATCAATGTCAATGTATTTGTTTACTTGGACGACATTCAGATTTTTTTCCAAAGACTTAGAATCCATCATCCAACACGTTCATGCCGTTCTCCTCCATCTCCTGTAAAACAATCTATTTGTCAAGGCTGAGAAATGTGAGTTTCATACCACCAACACTACGTTTCTTGGGTTTAATATCACACCTGATCAAATATCCATGGGTCCCTCAAAAACTTCTGCAGTTCTGGACTGGCCAATACCTCAATCACGCAAACAATTACAATGCTTCCTTGGTTTAGCAATTTTTTTAATCGAAAATTCATTAAAAATTA
>JBBPBX010036268.1:12141-31578 GCA_038048925.1 Garcialebias charrua | reverse complement strand
AGCTCGAACCATCTTTGTTTAACTTGTGTCAACAATTTAGATACATCTTTTGATAAAATGGAGTTGTATTCATAACGCAAGGCTGTTATTCTCTTTAACATGTCTGAACTCTGTTGCACTTTATATGTGGCATCCAAACTAGTCAACAGGTCATCTAATTCTTTCAACCTCAACTTAGACTCCTTGTTCTTCGCCGCTTCGTATGATACAATACTTCCCCTGAGGACCGCCTTCATAGCTTCCCAAAGTGTTGAGTCATCTACATCACCAGTATCATTAGAACTCAAATACAATTTGATTTCATTTGAGATGTAGGAGCAAAATTCCTCATCCTTTAGCAAAGTATTGTTTAGGCGCCAGTTGTTTCTACACTTCACGCCATCTAATTTAAGATTCAAACATATTGGTGCATGATCTGATATGTGAATATTATGATATTTACATCCTGATACTGATGACAACAGTCTAGCGTCCAACAGGAAGTAATCAATCCTAGAATAGGATTTATGAACTGCAGAAAAGAAAGAATAATCTCTTCCGCTAGGATTTAGCAGTCTCCAGATGTCTACCAGATTGTGGGAATTCAGCAAGTTTTTGAGAGTCTCTCCGCTTTTAGATATAACAGATCGGGGGCGTTGTCTATCTAAAACTGGATCTAAGGTTAAATTGAAGTCCCCTCCAATGATCAAATTAGAACTGATAAAATCCGGTACTGCATTAAAAAGGTCCCGAAAAAAAATGGGGTCGTCAAAATTGGGCCCATATACATTTATTAATGTAACTGGTGTTGAGTTTAGCAGCCCATTTACGATCACATATCTTCCTCTAGGATCCGAAATTATCTGATTATGGGTGAATGGTATGTTTTTCTTTACCAGTATTGCAACCCCCCTAGTTTTTGTGCTAAAGTTCGACTGGTATATATGAGAAGCCCATGAGGGGTTGAGGACCTTAGCTGCTGTTTTCTTAATGTGAGTTTCCTGAAGAAAACAAATGTCAGCTTTCAAAGCACGGAGGTGCGCATACACTTTGCCTCTCTTCAGAGGACTATTTATCCCTCGAACATTCCAACTGATAAAATTAACCCCGCCCTTGTGGTGTTTATATGGGCCTGCTAACATTTGATTGTATATAATTTATTAACTTGTAGTTGTATGACTGTGAACTTATCTCCAAAATATATGAAATAAACCAATGTGCAAAAAACTCCCCTCCCACTCAAATGTCTAATCCCACCCCACCCCCAACCTAACTGAACCCTGCCAGGAGCAAAGTCTCCAATCCCCCAACGTAAAGCCAGACCTATCAGTCCACTAAGGGCTGAACTAGTAACATAGCTTCCCATCTTCCCAACCAAGACCGCCAACTCAACATAATAAGCAGCATTAAAGTAGCTGAATATAGTGAATTCACCCAGTAATTTAAGCTATTAATTACTCTTCACATTACTCATGTTCAGATATAATGAAAAAAATATTGTCCAACCTGTTCAGTTCAGTCCCAAGCCGTTACCTCACGTCTCAGAAAATTGTCCGCATCTTCTGGAGTGTCGAACACAGCGGTGTTACTGTTCACGGTGACCACAAACTTAGCAGGATACCGAAAGCCATACCGAATCCCTTTGGATTTGCATTTCTCCCTGATGACCTGAAACATCTGACGCTTCTTCATCACCGTCGAGGTGAGGTCAGGGAAGATGAACACCGGGCGCCCGTCATATTGGAGAGGGCCCTTTTCCCTCGCCAGCCGTAGTACTCGCTCTTTCTCCTGGAAATAGTGCAGCTTCACGATGAAGGCCCTCGTCTTTCCATCCTTCGCCTGCGTCAGACTCCGATGCGCCCGATCCACTTCAATTGGAGATTTTTTTTTTATATATAGCCGGCAACGTTATCAATATTTGCACTACACTGCCAACTGAAAAGTAACAAAAATGATACTAAAAGGATGAAATTACAAAAATCAAAGGATTTATTTAATACTTTACGTACATATATTCTATTCGGCCACGAAATTAACAAAAAATAGAATGATCTTTTAATCCCTAAAACCACGTTTAAATCTCAAATACACGGGTGTGTCGCCACCGCATTTATACATAAAAGTAACCCAAATACATGAAACTAACGACTCGCCGTCGAATGGTCGACACAAAACGCACAATAAAATCATCCGGCCACGTTAATTTGGCTTGAAACAGCGGGGTTCTCTACGGATTTATCCATTAGTAACCCAAAACAACCAGCTGGACACAGAGTTCAGCGTCTATAGGTAGTCAACAGATTTAATGAAAAGTAACTAAAATACATAAAAATAACGACTCACCGTCAAATGGTGGACACAAAACACACAATAAAATCATCCGGCCACGTTAATTTGGCTTGAAACAGCGGGGTTGTCTGCGGATTTATCCAAGTACCCAGCACAACCAGCTAGCCACAGAACTAGCCCTCGAGTTCACGACTGACCCGGAAGATGTCAAGATGGAATAGTCCATTTTTAGTAGGGGGATAAAGAAATCGACCGTTTTTTATTGCGTATTTAATGATCGTTTTCATCGTAACTATAATTATTTTTATGTTAAATGTACATTAACAAGCAGGATCAATGTTAGTGATGTAGGTGACTGCACGGGGCGAGGCGGGGCCGGGGCCACTGCTGAAATGGGACCCCCAGGCATTTACCTACATGGTAGATCCGAGTCTGTTCTCAGCTCTGCCCCCCTCACCCTCACACCCTTTCCTCCTCTCTGCTGTTTACAGTGGGGAAAAAGGTAAAACAAGCAGCATAAGAGCTTGTAAATAAGTTTATTGGTCAGCAATAAGGCAAAGTGCTGATATTAAAGGCATAAAGGGTAGAAACATAGAACATAAAATTAGTCTTTATGCTGACGATGTTTTGCTTTTTCTTGAGAACTCAGGAAACTCAATATCTAAAGTTATCAAATTAATAAACTCGTTTTCAAAAGTTTCTGATTATTCTATAAACTGGACAAAATCTACAGTTCTTCCAATAAATTGCGTGTTTAATAATTCTCTTAATGAAAGACTACAATCAGGTAACATTAAATATTTAGGTGTTAATATCTCTCCTAAATTGGAGGATTTAATAAAATTAAATCATATCCCACTATTAAAGAAAATTGAAGACGATCTTACTAGATGGAGATCTCTACCCATATCACTTATGGGAAGAGTTGCCTCAGTAAAAATGATGGTGCTGCCGAGAATAAATTATTTATTCTCAATGATTCCAAATAAACCTTCAACTGAATGGTTTAAGTCCCTGGACTCTTCTATATCTAAATTCCTTTGGAAAAATAAAACTCCACGTATTAGTTTAAAAACATTACAGAAATCTAAAGATACCGGAGGATTAGAACTTCCAAACTTTTATTACTACTATTTAGCCAACAGGTTACAATATATATCAAATTGGTTAAAACCGAATGCATTAGATGAAACTTGGATAGATATAGAACAAACTTTATGTAATAATATTAGGATTTCGGATCTACCATTTATTAGTATCAATATAAAAAAACATGTCTGCTTTAAAAGTATCAGTATTAGCTCATCTCTGACAGCATGGTGGGAATATCTGAAAATGACAAAGTCTTCACTACTCCCATGCAGACATACGCCTCTCTGGAACAATCCTGACATTCAACAAGAAAATAATATGTTAAATTTCCCAGGTTGGAGAATGAAAGGAATTGAATGTCTGGAAGACATATTTGAGGGTATAGACTTTATTCCATTCAATAAATTAATAATACAATATGACATTGATAATAAATATTTCCTACAATACCAACAAATTAAGTCTATTGTAAAAAAGAAATTTAAGCTTAATAAAACATTGTTGGAAACACCAACATGTGTGTTAGAGTTCATTAATCTTCAACCCCCCAAATTATTATCTAAAATATACAAAAAACTGTCTAGAATCGATGACTCAATAACACTACCTGTTGAAAAATGGGAGTCAGATTTATCAATCAACTTTGAACAAAAAATTTGGTCTCAAGTATGTCTAAATACTTTTAAATTGACTAGAATCTCCAATTTACAATTAATACAATATAAGGTTCTCTATAGAGTACATTATACAGGTCAGCGAATGTTTAAGATGGGCTTTACACCATCTAACAACTGCTCACAGTGCATAAGTAATATACCTGATGATTATATTCACGCACTCTGGTTCTGTCCACCCGTTCAGAGGTTCTGGGTACAGGTATGTGAAGACTTGTCTAAATGTTTGAAATTTAATATCCCACTCTCTCCATCTGTTTGCTTATTGGGTATCTTTGAAGATGTTATACTAGAAAAAAATACATCCTATATGCTTTTCACTGCCTTATGCATCGCAAAGAAAACCATACTCGTAAATTGGAAAAATAAAAATAATCTTAGCATTAATCAGTATAAAAATCTTCTGTTAGATCATATTAGTCTTGAAACAGCATCTGCCGACACATCGGATCAATCTATTTGGCATTCTTTGATCGGCTCCGTTACGTAGTGAGGGTGGGGGGTCTGGGATCTGGCCTTGTGGGGCATTGGGGCTGGTGGGGGGAGGTTGGGGTTTAGGGCGCCGGGGGGGTTGGGGCTGCTTGGCGAGGAGGACCTTGCCTTTTACCTGGGGAGGACGGGGGCCTGTTCTCGGTGCTTCCTGGCTCTGTCGGCGGTTGGGCGGGCGCTCTTGGCCGTGTCGTCCATATGGGATTTTGTGTCTTCTTGGGCGGCGGGCTGACTGCGGTTCGCAGGGGTCGTGGCGGCCCTGGTGGGTGTGGGCTGTTGGTTCTGCTGTTGGCGGCCCTCGGGACCGTGTCCCTCTCTGGTCTTGATTCAATGGCCCGGCAGTCGGAGAGGTGTTTCTTTTGCCTCGCTCCTTGGGTGGACCTTGGCGAACTGGGGGGGTACGCAGGGTCAGCGGGGGAGCTGACTCGCTGCGGGAGCACTGTTCCTGCAGATATTTTCTCCCCATCCCTCACCACGCACCTCCGCCCTCTTCATCTTAAATTAATACATGTAGGGAATTTGAGTCTCGGGTGTGCTGCAACGGTTTTACATCTCTGTTGTACAGAACCACCTGGGACTCAATTTTATATACACTTTAGACATTCATTCATAAACATCCTCATAAAAGTCACATTTAGGGAATGGAGTGAGCACTATGGTTATGGGTGGCGGGATGACACCACTCTCGCCCCCATGCCTATGCTCACTCAACATTATGCATTTAGACAATAAGGGCCTGGGTTAGAGTTGGAGTGGAGGGGAAACTGGTACAATGCCAGCCTTTGCTCCTTCTCTTTCCTTTTTAAGTACACTTTAGAACAACACTCACCAACAGTACATTTGGGGACGGGGGTGTGTGTGTCGGGGTCTTGATTTGTTAATTTCAATTTTATTTATTTATGTATTTATTTATATATATATATATATTATTTATTTATTTTTCTCTTACCCCCCTGGTTGCCTGGCGGACATTCTGGGGGTGGGCCGTCAGGGGTTGTGCTGGGATGTGGGGGGGTTCGGGGCCTGGGGGTTCGCCGTGGGCGGGGCTGGCAGTGCGCTCCCTCTGGGGCTGCTTGGGCTCGGGTGTCCTGTCCTGTCGGCAGGGCGCGGGTTGGGCCGAATCTTGGATGTCTGCTGCTCTCCACCCCAGAATGAATGGGCCTACCTCCTGGGTTTGGATGTGGGCTGCCCCACGTAGGGGGCAGGTACATGTCTTGGACCTAGGGGGTATAGAGTGTGCATCGGGATTATGAATGGAACGTGTCGTTATTGTATGTCTTTCTGTGAGTGAGGGTGAGGATGAGGGTGGGTCTGAGTGAGTGTGTCTGTGTATGAATGTTTAAGTGTCAGGCTGGGACTTGGACTGCCCCCTCTCTGATACTTCTGAGGCTACTAGTGTCGCGCTCCTGCCACGTGGCCCCCTGGTGGGTGTTCCTTTGCCTGCGGGCGTGCTTGGGGCCCTCACTATCTGGGGTTGGGCGCTTGGGCGTTTGTCGGCTCGGCCTGGTGGCTGCCTGGTGGGGCTCGTGTCCTCTGGTCCTTTCGGGTCTTGGCCTGAGGGATGGGCGTCCCCGGTGCCCGGGCCTCGGTGACCGGCCCTGGGGCTACGTCGGTACGGCGGGCTCCGGCGGGGGCCTGTGAATTTGTCGCGTTTGACCCCGGGGGGTCATTGTATGTGGTCGCTGGTGGGATTCGTCCGGTTCTTCCCCTTGGTCGGATCTGGGGAGTGGGCGAGTGGCTCGTCCTGTTCGGGTGGCCCTGGGGACTCTGGGCTCGGGGTCCTTCCTGGAGTCTTGGGCTTTGATCGCCCCTTCGTCTGCCTCGGGCTTTGGGGGGACGGATCTCTGATGCTTCACAGTCGCTACTAAATGTTCTATTGGAGGAACCTTATTCACTTATGCATGCTCACAACCACACACAAATGGATGCAGGGATGTATATGTAGATATATGCAGATATGTAGATGGGTATATGAATGAATATAAATGTATATGTATGTATACTGTATATATATTTGTAGGTATGGGTATGTTTATTTATAGAAATCTACTGCAAGGTCATGAAGATTATTAGTCTTTATGCATGTATGTTTCGTTGCTGTGTTCTGTCATGTGCTTTGCAGGATTGTGGACGGAGGTTGGGTGTGTTTGCCTTGTGCTCTTTTTGTGGATAATTGTTGTTTTGTTGTCTTACTTTCTCTTTTCTTTCTTTCTCTCTATTTAAAAAAAATACATATTGGAGTGAGAGGATGGCTATAAGGTGAGAAGGGAGGCCATCTATAAATGGAAAAAAAAATAAAAAATACTCTCGCATGTGACGTCACAAGCGAGAGGACAACCCACCCCAACCTGAGTCCAGCCCCTCACCTAGCAACCCCTGGTTAGGCTCAACCCACTTCTGTATTAAACACATGACTGTTGTTTTTCATGATTTCATCTCATCTTTTGTTTATATGTTCTTAATTTCATGTGTACAGCACTTTGTTGCAGCTGTGTTTTTTTAAATGGCTTTATAAATAAAGTATAATTGTTATTTTTATGTTTTAGTTCAATTTTTAGTGTATTTGCGATCGCTCCCAACGCGCAGCCGGTAAAAATTAAACGAGCAGACCCCCGGCGTAGGGACCGGTGGCAACGGGACCCCTCCTCTGGCGGATGAAGCGGAGCTTCAACTGTACAGCCTCGCTGCAGCCTCGCAGCAGCGAGGACCTTCTCCTTACGGATTAATTTACGGGAGACACTTGGTGAACTTTGTGTTGTCTTGACTGGAACAGCGATAACTCCCAAAATCGCCGCGTGCAACGAGCGGAGCTGGCGAACACCGGAAGAGGAACAAGCTAACATTAGCATCGGATTCGGGTGGTCTAATGCTAAAAGGAGCAGCAAATTGCGGCGCGCTCAGACGGGTTTCGGTAAGTTATCTTAAGCTAGCACTAACAGTAAGTCAAATGAGTAATAAAAAAAGAGCTAATTTTAAAACAACAACACATTACAGATACTGGCTGTGCAGAGGGCGTAAACAGATCGTTGAAGGGCGTGGACTTCAGAACTTGTATCAGAAACCGGTCGTTCAAAACGAAAGTTAAAAATGGCAGAATTAAAAAGGGTATATTATCTAAGAATTATTTTGTGTATTAAAATGAATTAATATTGTCAAGATAGCACACAGACATAACATAAAATTTTTAAAGACCTATATGTGGTCCCCTTTAAAAGTGTATTTTTACTGTCTGCATGAGAATACGTGATATAACTTTCTTCACCCGGCATTTTCAATGCTCTATTGATTTATCACATTGACCTCATTGTGCTCTTCTTATTTTTGAAGAGCCCTGTCCCTTTTTTGGGGGGGGCTATTCAGTTTCAGGACTGCATGAGTTCTGTCACCTCATCTAGTACCACACTGCTAAAAAATAATGTATTAAAATAATTGCAAAATGTCATAGCAGTCAGGTGTCCACAGTATTTCTTTGTGATTCCCATAGTTTTGCTGCAGTTGTGAGAGGGACTGACGCTGTGGAAGACAAAGGACGGCTACAGATAAACTTTATCAGCCAACTCGTGTTTTGTATCAGTTTGTGGCACCTAATGAAGAGGGATTACATAGCTCAGTGGGAGCACAAGTTCCTTTGGCTGAAGACAGAAAATGTCAAAATATCTCGTAATAACTGCAGAAAGTTATAAATAAATCAAAGATTTCAGGCTCTAGGAGTCAACAATGATGCAGAAATTGTCCTTGAATGACAAGGATATATATAAAATAGTCTAAAGGTAATTGAAGCTTCTGTGGTGGTCAGAAGGAAGGTACAGATTAGTTTTATTCATAATTTACAAATAATCAGAAAATTGTTCTTTATATCTGCTGATGGTGCTAGCTGAGCAGTCAATGCATCTCCAAAACAGTTCAAGTTGTTTTCAGGGAATCATTAGTGTCAGAACAAAATTTATTGGGAATTGGTTTACAGCTCTTATACAATACTCTAAGCTAGAATGTTGTATGGTACAGTACAATGCAATATGATACACGGCGTTACAATACAGAACATTCCAATACCATACAGTGTAATATAAAACAGTGCAATATGATACAGTACAATTATTATGGTTGTGTTTTTTTTGTTTGTTTTTTTACATTTCTGGAATGCTGTTTCTTGTATTTTGTAGCATTTCAATCATGTTGAAAGTAGTTTTTTTTCCATGAAACTCTCCTGATTCTTCAACATATTAAGCACTCATCTCTCATCTGTTATCAGTAAATTTGTTTTCATGAACAAATTACCACTCCCTGTAGATAGCTTTTTTTTTTTCATATTCATTCAACCTTTATTTAGTCAGGTAAATCTTATTGAGCCTCATGGCTCATTTACGAAAGCGACCTGCTAAAACTAAAGAACGATGAACAGCAATGGTAGAATTTCCTTAAACAATAAACAATAGAAAACAAAAGAGAGAGAAAAAAAAAGAAAGAAATACTTTTTTTTTTTTTAAACAAGTATCAAAAAACTAGCAAAACATTATAAGGTAGACGTATAAAATCAAAGACAGGAACAGATCTGCATTGGTTTTTGCCAGGATTCATATAGATTCTGAAAACCGTTTAGAGAAGTCAAGGTCGAGAGCTTCAGATCTTTTTGTAAGATATTCCATGAAGCAGGAGCAGAGTAGGAGAAGGCCCTTTTTCCAAGTTCAGTCCTCACTGATGGAACACTGCAGGTAATCATGTCCTGAGAGCGCACACTGTAGCTGCACTCACGCAAAGACATGTAGGAGGAGATGTATGAGGGCAGCAAACCAAGAAATGATTTAAAGATGAAAGTGTACCAGTGGAAGAGTCTGCGTGAGGTTAATGATGTCCAATTAACCAGTGAATACAGGGTGCAGTGGTGGGTACGATACTCACAGCCAGTTATGAATCTTAGTGCACCATGATAGACAACATCCAACATCCGCAGGGTGCTTGTAGGAGCATTCATGTAGAGAATGTCACCGTAATCAATGGAGGGAAGGAAAGTCACAGATACAAGGCGTTTCCTAACATTCAGTGATAGGCATGATCTGTTTCTGAAAAAGAAACCCAGTTTAACTTTCAATTTCTTCACTAGGTTTTCCACGTGGAGTTTAAAAGAGAGATGTGAATCGACCAGTATACCCAGATATTTATAGGAATCAACAAACTCAATAGGGACACCATTTGAGGATAAAATCAGAGGAAGATCTGTTGGAACCGCCTTCCTACTTGAAAAAAACATTCCTTTTGTTTTATCAGCATTTAGGACAAGTTTGAGACGGAACAAATCTGACTGGATGATGTCAAAAGCGGATTGCAGTAACTGGAAAGCCTTAGCTACTGTTTTAGCTCGGCAGTAAACAACTGTATCATCAGCATAGAAATGTAAGGATGCATCAGGGATGCAGTGACCTACATTAGCTATGTAGATTGTAAAGAGGGTTGGTCCTAAAACTGAGCCTTGTGGTACACCATTTTTAACTGTTAAATAGCTGGAAGAAGTACCGTTATGTTGAACACATTGCCTCCGATTGGAAAGATAGTTAGAAAACCAACCGATGGTGTGATCAGAGAAACCTATTTCTGAGAGCTTATGACACAGGATGTTATGGTCCACAGTGTCAAAAGCTTTAGACAGATCTAAGAAAAGTGCAGCACAATAATCCTTAGCATCCAATGCTTCAACAACATCATTCAGAACCTTCAGAGAAGCAGTTGTTGTGCTGTGTTTTTTCCTGAAACCAGATTGATGGAGAGGTAAGATGTTAAATGAGTCCAGATAATTTTTGATCTGAGAGTTTATCAGTTTTTCTAGAACCTTGGCTAAGATGCAGAGTTTAGAGATCGGTCGATAATTGTTCAGTGAGGTGGGGTCACCTCCCTTCAGCAAAGGAAGAACAAAGGCTGTTTTCCAAGCATCCGGAATGGTGTTTTGGCTTATGGACAGATTAAAGATGTGGGTCACAGAGACTGTGATGATATGAGCAGCCAGCCTTAAGAAATAAGGTGGAAGTTCATCTGGACCAGCAGATTTTTTAGGATCAAGATCATTTAACAATTTATTTACCTCACTGACTGAGAACGGAGAAAAAGAGAAGGTGTGATTAACTGATGGTTGACTTGTAGGAGGGATTTGATTTGTAGAAGTTTGATTATTAGATGAAGTGGCTGATTTTCCATTTGTAACTGTGTCAAATAATGAACTAGAACTAGTATAGTACAGTATATCCTTGTACTTAGGCCTTTATTAGTTAATTCTGGGATTATACTGGCCTGTCTGCACTCTTGAGTCCCCACCAACCACCACAAATTACAATAAAACACTAAGATACAGTGTGATACTATACAGTGTGATACTTGTATAATAGTGTGATACAATGCAATGTGCTTCAGTTATGTACAAGACAATGGTGAAAAATGATGTTATGCGATACAATAGCAAACTGAAAGTTATGCACCATAACTCATGTTCCCTGAAGGAAGGGAACGAGGTGCAACACTATTGCTATGGGAATTGCACCCCAGCATGGTTACCTGAAGGAATACACACGCCTTTACGGTAGTGGGCGTCAGCGTCACCTCAGAGGCCCCACCCTCTGGGTACTTAAGATGCTAGCGCCCATCCAAACGGTCTCCAAGTGCACTTCACCGAGCTTTGGCATTGAAAAGGGCCAACTGTGTTGCACCTCGTTCCCTTCCTTCAGGGAACATGAGTTATGGTGCATAACTTTCAGTTCCCTTTATCAGTCAGGTTCACTCGGTGCAACACTATTGCTATGGGAACGTAATTCATTCACGCCCTTGAAATGCTCAGTAAAATGCATGCTTGTGAGAACTTCTGCCTTTATACATTAGGCATCTTTTGGCTGCTCTCTACTGTGTGTTAGAGAGGACAGCCTGAGTGACGTCACATGCAGTAACGTCCAAACTGTAATGTTTTGCAAACGTGTTTGTTGAACTCCAGTTTGCAGCTGCACAGATATCTGCAACTGGTACGCCCTTGAACAGTGACCACGATATGGCCAAGCCTCGAGTGGAGTGGGCATGTACCCCAGAGGGCACCTATTGACCTTTGCTACTGTACGCCCTTTTAATGGCCTCAGTCACCCAGTGTGAGAGCCGCGGTTTTGACAGGGCCCTGCCAGCAGCTGGGTTGGCAAAACATACAAACAGCTGGTTTGTTTTCCTCCAATCAGCTGTTCTTTCAATGTAAGCACCCAAGGCCCTGACGGGGCAGAGTGCTCTCAACCTCCTCTGTTCCTCAGTGAGGACAGGAGCAGGAGGAAATGAAGAAAGTTCAAAGTCCAGACTTCTGGGATTCAAAGTTGGAACCTTTGGACATATGCGGGGTTAGGACGTAGGGTGACCTTTGACCCATCAGGGGCAAACTTTGTACACATTGGGTGCACAGATAAAGCGTGGAGGTTACCTACATGTTTAGCTGAGCAAAGAGCCAAGAGTAGAGCAGTTTTATAAGATAGCAAACCTATCTTAATGTTGCTCAGAGGTTCGAATGGGGGCTCACAAAGAGCATTCAGGACTAACTGGAGATCCCAGTCAGGGGCCAGAGTCCTGCTGGGGGGTCTTTTCCTCAATACGTCCTTCATGAAGCGTATCATGAGAGGGTGTGTACCGGGTGTTTCCTCCCCCCCCAGCCTTCGTGGCATGCCGAGATGGCTGACAAAAACACCTTAATGGTGGAAAATGAGCGGCCTTTTTCCAGCAGGTCCTGTAGAAAGGTAAGAAGCTGGACCAGGTCACAGGAATATGGGACAATATTCCTTTCCATGCACCAAGCCTCAAAAACACGCCATTTGCGAGCGTAGAGAGTCTGTGTTGACACAGCTCTCGCTCCCTGGATTGTGTTTATCACGTTGCTGGGGAGGCCTGAGGCCATCAGTTTGTTCCTCTCAGCAACCAAGCTGAGATCTGCCACAGTCCTGGACGTAAGTGGAGAGGTTGCTCATGTGGTTGAGTCAGCAGGTCCCTGTGGGGGAACAGATGCCAGGGTATCAGCATTGAGTACACCTTCGAGGGCCATGGGCCACATGGTCAACTGGGGGCCAACAATATTAGGGAGGGGTCTCCCTTGCATGTGTGTTCCAATGTCACCTGAATTGGAGATGCGGGGGGAGAGGTGCAACACAGCGTCCCTGCTGGCCAGCCGTGGGCCGGAGCGTCTGCGTTTGCTTCGTTTAGTGAGACGCACAGGTTGTAGAGCATGCAGGTTTTGCAGGCGGACAGATCTACAGATGCCCGGCTGCACCATGGCCAGATCTGGTCCACAAGCCTTTGGTTCCGCCTCTGTTCTAGGGTTAGAAGAGGCCCTCCTGAGAGAGCCTCTGTCTCGTGGTTTGAGCTGCCCGAGGTGCATGTCACCTTCCATGACAATAGCCATGGGGTGCGCTACATGAGCAGCTTGTGTTTCACAGATAAGTGAGCTGGCTTCAATTCCAGGAAGCTGATGAGTAATCTCGTGTCCTGTTGTTTCCAGAAGCCCTGGGCAGTCCAGTCTCTGTGGACCATTCCCCATCCCCCCTTGGATATGGCCGTGTTGGTTAACACGCAGGACAATGCTCGACCCAGTGAAGCGTCTGTTGTGGACACTGGGTGGTCCCCCTGGGTCCCCAGGGTTGCTGGACACTCTGAGCTGATCAGGGTCCTCCCTGTTCACCCGAGGGGGGCAGGATGTGTTCACTTGCTTAGACATATTTGCAGAGCACGCATTTTTAGTAGCGCATACAGCGCAGGGCATGGCTGCCTTGAAGGGGCCCAAGAGGTGTCGGCAGAGTGTGAGGATCACTCTCTGACCCCGTTGAGAGCTCTCCGGACAAAAGCATATTGAAGAGATATGCTTCCCTGAAGGACATGCCTTGAACAAAATGGTGATGACTCGTACACCCAGAATAACGGTAATCTGTGGTGGAGTCAGAGTGCTTTTCTGCAGTTTTATGACGGAGCTGGCGACTGCAGCGCCCCCGTGGACCAGTGCGGTCATATGCTGAATTGCAGTCAGGGGCCATGACAGGCTGTCGTCATGGCCTCTGTGTTTAGTAGACACATCCTCCGGGCATGCGGATACGCTGTGAGCTCGGAGGGTTTGTGTATTGTAGGCCCCCCGAGCTCCTACGGCACGGGGACGTGAGTATTTGACTCCGGCCGTCCGGCCGTGCGCGAGCTGGCCTGCCCGCCCGCGGACGCCGCAAGGTCTGTCTGTTGCAGACAGTCCCGGGGCGCCCTGTTGGGGTTTATTGTTCTGACCTGGCAGCCTGTGCACCGCGAGGGAGGAGGGGTGATAGCCCTTTTCCTTCATTGTGACTGTCTTTAAAAAAGGTTGCTGTGTTGTTGTTCTTTTGTTTATTTATTTTTTTGAGACAAGAACCAGGGCAAACTGTACTTTGGTACTTTTATTTTTGTGTTTTGTGCAATAACAGTTTGTCTTTATTTCACATACAGCAGAACACATGTTTTGTGCATACATTAATGTCACCAGCTTTTCGTAGTCTTTTACAAATAAAGTTTGGGTAGAAATAACCAGGTTCCCGTACCCCGTGGACGGACGAACCAGCACAACTAGGAAGAGGGCCCACTTCATCAGGCCCGCTTCTGTCTCCCATCACGGTTTGTCGAGGAGGCTCTCGGCGGGACCGCTTGGCGAGAAACGAATCTGTTTCTGCTCCAGGACTGAGCGGCCTGAGATGGACCTGCTGGGGGTCTCTGCCCTTGCTCCCCGTCGTAAGCTGGCCTCTTCTGCGGGGGACGACGTGTGGCTGAGCGGTGTCGAGGCTGCACGGGTCTGCTCCCGCTGGTGTCCCTGGGGGGGGGGCAAAAGTTTTCCTTGGCATCCCCTCACGGAGGGCTTCAGCCTGTTTTCGCCTCTGCTCCAGCCTGCTCTGGATCCGTTCCAGAGCCCTCCCGAAGAGTCCCATTGGCTCGATCGGGTGGTGCAAAAAGGGGAACCGCTGACCTTCTGGAAGGTCCGTCAGGGTCAGCCACAGATGACGATGGACGATGACCACTTCAGCCATGCATCTCCCCTGTGCGATGGCTGCCGTCCACATCATGCGGAGCACAAAGTCAGTGGCTCTGCAGGCTTCCTCCAGCACCTCAGCCGCAGTCTGTCTGTTGTCAACTGGAGCTCCTGCAGCTTCTCTGCCAGGTATGCCTGCATCATGGCGGAGGCGTTCATTGCACGTGCCGCGAGGCCCTGAGCTCGGTAGCATTTTTCAAGCTGGGCAGCTGAAGCGCGGAAGGCTTTGCTGGGTAAAGTTGGTTTTGTACCAGAAGATCTGGGGGCCAGGTGAGACGCCAGCATGTCTCCATCTGTGGCACGTTGGCGATTCCCGCTGCTTCCATTCCAGCGATCGTCGAGGAACTGGGAGAGCGACAGCAACATGGGAGCCCTGGGTTCAGCCCAGATGCGAGTAAGCTCCGTGAGGAAATCCGGGAAAATGGGCATCCTGTGCCTCGTTGTCGACTGCTGCTTGGCATAAAAATAATTCCTTGCCAACCTTGTGACCTGTTGGCGAGGTGGAGGTTCTGGCCACGCGATCTGTAGCACATCCACCGCTCTGCGACACAAGTCAAACAGGGCGGGGATCGATGCGTCTGTCTCTGGCAGCACTGGCGCCGGGTTCTGTGAGAGGTCTTCTTCCTCTTCTTCATACTCGTTGTCAGCTTCTTCCTCAGAAATTTCACCTGAGGCTGTTAGCGAGATCTCATTCGCGTTCATCATGCCTCGAATGTCAAATTCAACTGTCGAGTCTCCGACGGGAGACGCCATGTCCAAGCTGTCCCCCCATTCGACCTGTCCATTGTCCTCCAGATCCATGCACTAGAGCTCCGGCGTGGGAGTGAGTGCCTCTGTGAGATCCGGGTCTATTGGCGCCGCGGTGGCGCCCATGGCTTTGGCCATGATGTCCACGCGGTGTCTCCTCACCGCCTCCAGCATCTGGCTGCAGTGTGGACAGGAGTCGGGGGTGTCCAACGCTGTTTTTGCGTGTAGCATCCCCAGGCAGACAGGACAGGCCTCGTGGGTGTCCGTCGCTGATAGGGAATATCCGCAGCCGCTGGGGCAGGCGCGAGCTTGGACTCGCTGGCCTGCTGGCCTTTTTTGGAATTCTGGGTTTCCGCTTTCCCTTCTCGGGAGCCATGGCCGAGAAGAAATGAGCAAGTTGTTTTAAATCCTCGTCCGAAGACGTCTCCTCCGTCGCATCGCTTTCGCTGGCTAGCCTGCTACTCGTTAGCAGGGTAAAGATGTGACGCAGTTAGCGCCGTCGAGCGAAGCAGCTGCGGAGAGAGAAGAGAAAAACTTTGAGGTTAAAGAAAAAGGCGCTGGACTAGCTTTCGCCAGCCCAGCAATACGCAAGAAATTTCTCTGTACGCTCAGCGTAGGGAGCGAGCTCACCTCTAACGAGCGATGTGTCTACAGAGAAGTCCCACGAAGTTCAGGTTTAAGCGAGGTGAAGGGCAAAAAGAGACCGTTTGGATGGGCGCTAGCGTCTTAAGTACCCAGAGGGCGGGGCCTCTGAGGTGACGCTGACGCCCACTGCCGTAAAGGCGTGAGTGTATTCCTTCAGCTAATCGCGCGGGGGCGCAATTCCCATAGCAATAGTGTTGCACCGAGTGAACCTGACTGATAAAGGGAACCAGACAGCAAAATCTGATACAATTTGATACAAGGCAAAATGATGCAGTACAGAGAACAATACATGTCTCTCTTGTAAATGTATCCTCATGACTCAATGTGACTAACCTGTGTAAATAAAGGTTGAATGAATTAAAGAATGAGAACTGGTGGACGAGAACTTAGAGAGGTGGAAGTATGCACTTGAAAGAAGAGGAATGAAAGTCAGCCGTAGTGAGTCAGAGTACAGTGAGGCTACAGGGAGCAGAGGTCACAAAGGTGCAGGACTTCAAGTCCTTGGGGTCCACTGTCCAGGAAAATGTAGAGTGTGGAAAAGAGGTGAAAAAGAGAGTCCAGGCAGGATGTATAAAAACTTCAGGAGTGATTTGTGAGAAAAAGAGTGGCAGCAAAGGTCCAAGAAAGGTTTACATGAGAGTAGTGAGACCAGCTGTTGTGTGGTCTGGAGACAGTGGCATTGACAAAAAGACAGTAGAAAGAACTGGAAGTAGCAGAAATGAAGATGCTGAGGTTCTCCTTAGGAGTGACAAGGATGGATAAGATCAGGAATGAGATCATCAGAGGTACAGCACATGTTGAACAACTGGGAGATAAAGTTAGGGAGGCCAGACTGAGATGGTTTGGACATGTCCAGAGGAGGGACAGTGGTTTGATCATGTCCAGAGGAGGGACAGTGGTTTGATCATGTCCAGTGGAGGGACAGTGGGTATATTGGTTAGAAATGCAGCTGCCAGGAAAAAGACACAGAGGAGATATATGTATGCAGTTAGAGAGGACATGGAGGAGGATGACTCACTGTGGGAAAAGCCAAATGATAAAGACAAAAACAATACAATAAAATGGAAAGAAATATATTATGATATAGCGCAACAGTAACATATGATACGTTACAATATGATACTATATGATGTGATGCAATATGGTACAATACAATACAATAAAATAGAAAGCAGTAAAGTACCACAGTCATAATACTTAAAAAATTTACAAATTTATATTGAAAGAAGAAAAATACTTCTGACACTATTTTTATTCTGGACTAAACTGTTGGACAGATGAAATAAGTACAGGTACTGTCATTCTCCAAGTCATGTTGGTAAAGTGACTTAAACAAAGTCCACTGCTGGCTGTGCCTGTGGTAAAATGCAAAAGCTTATCACAGTGGGACACTAAATTATACGGAAATTCAGACAATAGACAGACAGTGATAAGTGCTGCCTTCCACCTGTCATGTAATTGCAGTAAATTTACGGAGTGTGGGTATAATAAAACCATCATCTCTGTTTCCCTTTGGGAAGATTTATTGCTTAATTTCTGACACTGTGAAGCAAAGATTTACCACTACAGTCACTTTGTAAAGAGATATTTTGCGGTAATTTAACGGAGTCTTGCCCCTACAGCAGACTGAAAATTAACCATCACTAATACAAATAAATAAATAAAAAGATTAAACTAAAATGAGATGTTCATGAGTTTGGTGGTTGTGTTTTAATTGTGTAAATTGCAAATACTAAGTGAGTCAATGGCTCCTATGGTGGCCTAGTCACTTTTTGGGTGCAAACTGAAAGGTCTTATTCTTACAGTTTATTGCTAAGCAATGATAGAATAATAGTAAAAAATATTAATTCTAATATATTTCACATTTGCTTGAGGTTGACATAAAAATATGACTTTGTACAAAGTATGTTCTGAACTGAACGTGTCATCAGTCCATGTAAGACGTCACTGAAACAGTAATAGAAGAAAAAAATTCAGTCTGTGGGAGTCATACACCTGTACATGAAGAATTAGTTTAAGGTGAAAGAGAGAAATACAGCCGCGAGCAGATGCCCAGTTTAGTTTCGGTTTGACCAAATGGCCTACATTAGGCGATATATTTTGCTATTTATAGCAGCTGGGCCAGGCAGGAAACAGCTGCCGTGCATCAGGGTGACAGGCTGACATCCCTCATCTCAGCAGGACCTCCCTGCACGGAAGCTCTTTATACCTAAACTGAAATGGGACACAGCCTCTTATCATTCACACCTCATATGGAAAACTAATGATATACAGAGCCAGTAGCAAAACCCCAACAAGGAAACTGGGCTAACTGGCTCAGGCTGCCAAATTCAAAAGGCCCAAAAATTTGGCGTTCAAAGGGGGAACGTACTGGATTTTTTCCAAGTGGGACCAGTACTGAACAGGAGTTTCCAAAAAGCCTGAGTCAATATTTATGACTTGAGTCAGCTCGTGTTCAGGTGATTTAAATGGCTGTAAACAAAGTTTTAGTTAATGAGCTGGCATTATGGCTCTCTGTGAAATGACAAGCGGTGCATTGTGTTTGCCTTCACAGCATGAATGTTCGTATTGATTACAGCACTCGCAAAAAGAAACAAGATAGCAATTAGCTGGCCGTTACACAGCAAACTTTATCTGTGGCGACGTTCGATCACTCTTTAGGATGAGGTGTCAGAGAGAAACGAGTTGTGAACGTCTGTGAATTCTTCTGTTGGTGCATTGTTCCCACAGCAGACTGATGAGCGCTGTTAGCTATAATCTCTAAACCCCTGCTGATCACAGATGTTACCGTGTTGGCTGAGGGGTGTTTTTGATAAAGAGACAAATGTCAGGGGAATTGATATTCACACTATGAAGAAAGAAAAAAAAACAAAACAAAGCTGGCACTATTTTAGAGAATGCTTCCCTGCACTCCTGAGAGACAAACCCGGTGAAAATAATGCACTGTAAAAAACAACTTTTTGATTTTTGTGCTGATTTATAAAAAATCAGTTCAGCAAATAGAATTTAAAGTGTGAATTACTAAAAGTTTCTAACCTAAAACCTATTCTTCATTTGACTTTTCCCTCTTCAGGGGTCGCCACAGCAAGTCATCCTCCTCCATCTCACTCTGTCCTCTGCATCCTCTGTTCTCACTCCATTTTGGTCTTCACAAAGACACAATTCTGACCTTGTCTGTACTTTTCCATCAGCATCCTCAAAAGCAATGATGACATCTGTGGTGCTCTTTTTCAAGAATTCAAGGATCCTTTTGGCATGAAACCATACTGTTGTTCAAAAACACCTATCATCTAATCCATGCTTCCACAACTCTCTCCCTGATCTTCATCGTGTGGCTCATCAACTTAATTTCCCTGTAGATGCTACAACTCTGTACATCACCCTTGTTCTTAAAAATGGGAACCAGCAAACTTCTTCTCCATTCCTCAGGCATTTTCTGACCCTCAAATATGTAACTGAACATTTAAGTCAAAAACCTCACTGTAT
>JBBPBX010036268.1:0-10425 GCA_038048925.1 Garcialebias charrua | reverse complement strand
AGCCGCTGCTTCTCCACATCGAGAGGAGCCAGTTGAGGTGGCTCGGGCATCTGGTTAGGATGCCTCCTGGACGCCTCCCTGGTGAGGTGTTCCGGGCATGTCCCACCGGGAGGAGACCCAGAGGAAGACCCAGGACACGCTGGAGGGACTATGTTTCTCGGCTGGCCTGGGAACGCCTTGGGATTCTCCCGGAGGAGCTGCTCCAAGTGGCTGGGGAGAGGGAAGTCTGGGCTTCCTTACTTAGGCTGGTACCCCCGCGACCTGATCCCGGATAAGCGGAAGACAATGGATGGATGGATGGATATCAAGGTGTTTAAAACCCTTACCACACAAATTGCAATATTCTAAACAATGTTTCTAAACTATAAACTTTCTTGGAGCACAGAGGAGGAAGGAGAAGGGCGAAGGAGCTAGGGAGATGTTTCTCCTGCAGTGTGGGCTGCACAAAAGTGCAGCAGGTGCTAAATTATTTAAAAAAATTAATATTAAATAAAAATTCCATACTGATTGTGCGGCTCATCCATCAATCAGACAATTGTGTGTCATGTCCAATCTTATTTTGAAAAACTGTGACAGTCTGTGGAAAATGAACCGAGAAGTAGCGAGGGACTACTGTGCTTTAATCTGGGTGAAATTCTTGTTGGGTATTTCTACCATAATCATTCTTTGCGGCTTCCTGTGTGTTAGGGTGGCACTAACCAGTACTGTAGTTGTTTCTGAGTCTGGCTGATGAGACCTCCTGCTTTTAAGGGCCTGTGTACCAGTATCTCGCTGCTGTAACATTGCAAGAATTACCTTAGAAAATATGAATCAGCCTTTGTGTCCATACTACCACTCCACATCACTTCTCACCAGCATTCACCACAGTCTATTGCTGTTTCTGGAAATCCTACATGCCTGTGAATTACAAGAATTAAGCAAGACGTTTCATCCACATCACACAATTGCTCTACCAATCTGTGGACCCACTACTCATCATTGTTATCTCCCTTGCAGATTCTTCCAGTCATTCTTATCACCTGTAAATAAAAGCATTAACTCGTTACCTGCCTGTGTGGATTCTGTTCATTGTTGGTTTGCTTACTCTGAGGTAAAATAACAAACATTAATCATGTTAGAATGTTCCAGCCAGGAAATTCTCTCACACAGTAAAAATCATAATGAACAGATTCACCAACCCTAATGTTTACACATGAAGCATATTGATCAGCATGAATGTACTCTCCATCAGATCCTCACCAGTAAAGAACCACTAAGGCCAACATGGAGGAGCTAGGGAGTATGATGTTTTTCAGTGATTAAAAATTATCTACCCAATTACCACTTCCTCAACCCACCATGACTACCCCAGCACCAGATCCCAAGACTGAACCATCTCTAAGAACCATACGTGAGTCAGACATCCATCCCTCTGGGTATTCTGAAGGTAACCCAGTCTCCTGCAGTGGATTTATCTTACAATGCAAGCTTACCTGTAATCGAGCTCCTGACACATATACTGTACTTCCGATGTCTCACATATCATCAGTGTCCCTAACAAAGACATCCTCTGGTGGTTAAACAGTTACCGTCATTCTCACCCACTAGAGACTCAATAGTTTTCTGAGAGATTTCCTTCAAGTTTTTGAACACCCCAGGAAGAAGTAGCCAAATGGCTGTTGAGTTTACATCAGGGTTAATGCTCAGCCTCAGAGCATTCAGCCCAGTTTCAGATCATGACAGAAGAGTTGAGTTGGGGTGAGAGGATGCTCAAAGTATGTTAATCATTTCTCTTAACAGGTCAAGGACCAGCTGTCTACCAGGGACACTCCCAGAGACTTTGATTAATTAGTTGACCTCTCAATCCACATTGATAATTGCATTTGAGAGCAACAACTGGATCTAAACTACAAGTCCCAGGAGCACAGGATCACCCTTCCGGTGTCCAGACAGTTCCGGTTCCTCCCGCTCTGTAGTCATCAAAACACTCCTCACTCCTTACTCGAGCCAGAACCCAAATCAATGCAGGTTGGATGCACCTGCCTCACCCCTGAAGAGAGACAGTGACATATAGATGCAAAAGAATGCATTTGTTGAAGTAAGACCAGACATTATATCATGAACTGCCCAGCTCATTTAAAACGCCATCTCCACCAGTAGTTCAGAATAATGGTGGGCAATTCCTTTGTTTCTCCTGGTTCACGGCTTGATTTGCCTGTTATCTATTTAAACCAACTAATTTTATCCAGTGCTGGCCACTGTGGACTAAAGAGAGAATCCCCTGAACCGTGACTTAGTCGAGCAACTTCAGATCCCTATGCATAAATTAACACAACCTCCTACTGTTGCTGCTCTCACATTTCAGAGGTTAACCAATGTAACTCACAAGACTATCAAGTTCCTTTTTATCATCTCAGTAAACCAGCATGAGGAAGGTGAATTCCTGGTTTTTGTTTCTTCTACCTCTCAGTTTTTTGGGGGGGTTATTTGTGGCTCAGATGACACAATCCGATTAAATTTTGCGTAGAAAGATGTAGTGATGGATAGAGCAGGATTTGTTCTGAGATGTTTACTTTCAGCTGTTACTCCTTTTAAAAAGGACTGTCAAACCACCCAAGCAGACAGATTTATCTAAGATAACTACCAATATCACAACATGGTTCCTGTGTTCAGTAAGCAACAAACACTCACCTCATATTCCTTGTGATTGTGCTATTGATCTCCTTACGGGTGCCTCTCTGCCCATCAGCAGACTTTATAACCTCTCTGTCCCCGAAAAGGAGACAATTCTTATCCATTCATCCACTTCTCCTGTGGGGACAGGATTTTTATTCATGGTTAAGAAAGACAAGATGTTATGACCTAGTAATGAGTATAGGGGCCTAAATCAAATAACTACCGTATTTTCCGGACTATAAGTCGCAGTTTTTTTGCCTAATTTGCATGACCTGTGACTAATAGAGAAGTGAGGCATGTTTATGGATTTTTCCCCTATATTTTTAGACCAATTTTTGGCTCAGATATGACCGTTTTTCATTTTGGCAAAAAATGGTGCAGTACTACTTTCGGCCGCTAGGGTTCACCGACCGTTCCCACCTCATGTGTCCGACGGCAGCCTCCTCTGGTCGGACACACTCAGTCACTGCCCGGCCTCCTGATCTGGAGGTAAGTTAGCTGTGCTTGTTAGCAAAAACGGTTACTATTTATCTAAATAACTCATGAACTCATGATGTTAGTAAGTGTCGGACATATTCAAAAGCCCATACTAACAATAACACAACTGAGAATGCATCACAGGAAGAACTACAGACTCTGGAGGAGCATGTAGTTACTTTTTTACAGAAAAACAACATTGACATATAACATGGGGACATTTCATTCTGTCACACCCTGCCCAGTAAATCACCAAAATTCAAACGGTCAGTAGTCGTCAAGTTCATTAGCAGGAAGTTAAAAAACAATGTAATTATGCAAGCAAAAAATCTGCAGGGAACAAAAGTTTACATAAATGAACATCTAACCAAAAAAAATGGAAACATTGCACGTGAAGCAAGGTTGCTAAAAAAACAGAACAAAATAGTATCAACATGGACAAGAAATGGAAACATCTTTATCAAAACACATGAAGGGTCTCAGCCTAAAATGATAAAAGAGCTGAAGGAGCTGGAAAAACTTGGAGGAACTCAGGAGATGACAAATCACTAATCAATGAAACAACTTACACACAAAATGGACATAATATACAGTGAAATGAACAAATACATTAGAACATGACAACATACGAAGACTCAGAACCTAAAATATATAATGTTGAAGATGTAATTGTTGCCCCCCATCTTGGTGCCTGTATGTTGGGGTTCACCCCGGTGAACAAGAGGGTAGCCTCCCTTCGCCTACGTGTGGGGGGACGGGCTCTGACTGTTGTTTGTGCCTATGCGCCAAACGGCAGCGCAGATTACCCACCCTTTTTGGAGTCCTTGGAGGGGGTATTGGAGAGTGCGCCTCCTGGGGACTCCCTTGTTCTGCTGGGGGACTTCAACGCTCACGTGGGCAATGACAGTGAGACCTGGAGGGGTGTGGTTGGGAGGACACCCTAGGTCGCAGTTCGATGATCGACTTTGTTGTCGTCTCATCTGATCTGCGGCCGCATGTCCTGGACACTCGGGTGAAGAGAGGGGCGGAGCTGTCAACTGACCACTACCTGGTGGTGAGTTGGCTCCGATGGTGGGGGAGGATGCCGGTCAGACCTGGCAGACCCAAACGTATTGTGAGGGTCTGCTGGGAACGTCTGGCAGAGTCTCCCGTAAGACGGAGCTTTAACTCCCACCTCCGGGAGAGCTTTGAACACGTTCCGAGGGAGGCGGGGGACATTGAGTCCGAGTGGGCCATGTTCCGCGCCTCTATTGTCGAGGCAGCTTATCAGAGTTGTGGCCGCAAGGTTGTTGGTGCCTGTCGTGGTGGCAACCCTCGAACCCGGTGGTGGACACCGGTGGTGAGGGATGCTGTCAGGCTGAAGAAGGAGTCCTATTGGGCCTTTTTGGCCTGTGGGACCCCGGAAGCAGCAGATAGGTACCGACAGTCCAAGCGGCATGCGGCTCGGGTGGTTGCTGAGGCAAAAACTCGGGCGTGGGAGGAGTTCGGAGAGGCCATGGAGAATGACTTCCGTACGGCTTCGAGGCGATTCTGGTCCACCATCCGGCGTCTCAGGGGGGGAAAGCGGTACGCGACCAACACCATTTATGGTGGGGATGGCGTGCTGTTGACCTCAACTCGGGATGTTGTGAGTCGGTGGGCGGAGTACTTCGAAGACCTCCTCAATCCTACTGGCACGTCTTCCACTGAGGAAGCGGAGCCTGGGGACTTTGGGTCGGGCTCTCCAATCTCTGGAGCTGAGGTCACCGAGGTGGTTAAAAAGCTCCGCGGTGGCAGGGCTCCGGGGGTGGATGAGATTCGCCCTGAGTTCCTTAGGGCTCTGGATGTTGTGGGGTTGTGTTGGCTTACGCGACTCTGCAATATCGCGTGGACATCGGGGGCAGTTCCCTTGGATTGGCAGACTGGGGTGGTGGTTCCCCTATTCAAAAAGGGGGACCGTAGGGTGTGTTCCAACTATAGGGGGATCACACTCTTAAGCCTCCCTGGTAAGGTCTATTCAGGGGTTCTGGAGAGGAGGGTCCGTCGGATAGTCGAACCTCGGATTCAGGAGGAGCAGTGTGGTTTTCGTGCTGGTCGTGGAACACTGGACCAGCTCTACACCCTCAACAGGGTCCTGGAGGGCGCGTGGGAGTTTGCCCAACCAGTTTACATGTGCTTTGTGGACTTGGAAAAGGCATTCGACCGCGTCCCTCGGGGGGTTCTGTGGGGGGTACTCCGGGAGTATGGGGTACCAGGCCCATTGATATGGGCTGTTAGGTCCCTGTACGACCGGTGTCAGAGCTTGGTCCGCATTGCCGGCAGTAAGTCAGGCTCGTTTCCAGTGAGAGTTGGACTCCGCCAAGGTTGCCCTTTGTCACCGATTCTGTTCATAACTTTTATGGACAGAATTTCTAGGCGCAGCCAAGGTGTTGAGAGGATCCGTTTTGGTGGCCTTAGAATCGCTTCTCTGTTTTTTGCAGATGATGTGGTCCTATTGGCTTCATCAGATCGTGATCTACAGCTTTCGCTGGAGCGGTTTGCAGCCGAGTGTGATGCGGCCGGGATGAGGATCAGTTCCTCCAAATCCGAGGCCATGGTCTTGAGCCGGAAAAGGGTAGCATGCCCTCTCCGGGTCGGGGAGGAGGTCCTGCCCCAAGTGGAGGAGTTTAAGTATCTCGGGGTCTTGTTCACGAATGAGGGAAAACTGGAGCGTGAGATCGATAGGCGGATAGGTGCAGCATCCGCAGTGAAGCGGGCGCTGTACCGGTCTGTCGTGGTGAAGAGAGAGCTGAGTCGAAAGGCAAAGCTCTCAATTTACCGATCGATCTACGTTCCCACCCTCATCTATGGTCATGAGCTTTGGGTTGTGACCGAAAGAACGAGATCTCGGATACAAGCGGCTGAAATGAGTTTTCTCCGCAGGGTGTCTGGACTCTCCCTTAGAGATAGGGTGAGAAGCTCAGTCATCCGGGAGGGACTCGGAGTAGAGCCGCTGCTTCTCCACATCGAGAGGAGCCAGTTGAGGTGGCTCGGGCATCTGGTTAGGATGCCTCCTGGACGCCTCCCTGGTGAGGTGTTCCGGGCATGTCCCACCGGGAGGAGGCCCAGAGGAAGACCCAGGACACGCTGGAGGGACTATGTTTCTCGGCTGGCCTGGGAACGCCTTGGGATTCCCCCAGAGGAGCTGCTCCATGTGGCTGGGGAGAGGGAAGTCTGGGCCTCCCTACTTAGGCTGCTACCCCCGCGACCCGACCCCGGATAAGCGGACGAAAATGGATGGATGGATGGATGGATGTGATTGATGCAAATTTTTTTTCCTGTAATAAAAGATAGCGAATATTATAATGAAGAGCAGTTTAATGACATCAATATAACAAATGGGGTTCTCTCTATTATTCACTTTAATAGCAGAAGTATAAATGCAAATATATCCAAAATAACAGATTACTTAAAACAGTTAAATAGAACTTTTACGATAATAGCACTGTCAGAGACATGGCTCAATGATGAAAACACAAATAATATTCACATCGAAGGGTATGAATTATTTCATATGAACAGAAATAATAAAAGAGGTGGTGGAGTCGCTCTATTTGTTAATAATGAAATCAAATGTAAATTAAACGGTGAAATGTCAATAATTGTTGATAATATTATGGAAATGATAACAATAGAAATAATAAACAAAAACGATAAAAACATAATAATAAGTTGTGTATATAGATCACCAGGATCAAATATAGAAATATTCACTGATAAAATCTTGGAGCTATTGGAGAAGAGTTTTAATAAAAAAGTTTTTTTGTGTGGAGACTTTAACATTGATATGGGAAATAAAACAGATTCAAATAACATCAGTATATTTATAAACTCAATGTACAGTTTAAATATGTATCCGTTGATATCAAAGCCAACAAGAATTACAACTCATAGTGCCACAATAATTGATAATATTTTCACAAATATAACAAATGGGGATGTGATAGGTGGTATTTTAACGACCGACTTAAGTGATCATTTACCAGTTTTCACAATCTATAAAAATGATCAAAGCATCATAAAAGCAGTTACAACGAAGAAAAAGATTATAAACACATCAAAAAAAGTTTTGGAAAAATTGAAAGAGGATCTAGATCAGGGGTGTCAAACTCATTTTGATCTGGGGGCCGCATACAGCTTAATCTGATCTCAAGGGGGCCAGACCAGTATACTCATTCCAAAAGTCCACTTTTTTTCTTTGTATTAGTGCAAAGAATAAATAAATTATAAAAATATTTACATTAAATTAATTGTCCTTTTACACTTTTACTCAGTTTAACATTTAAGTGCATTACACATTAAAAAACTGATCAGTGATTGCACGTTTTAAAACATTTAGTCAACTGTTTTGTTAAATACCCTGATGCATGCTCAATAATCCAGGTAGAAAAATCTAAAAGGTAAAAGTCTGGTCCTCTGGACATTAAAACAAAAAACACAGTTTTGTTAAAACCCTTTCCTGCATGTTAAAAATGCATCAAAATTTAGAAATTAATGAATTTTAAATCCATTTTCCACATCTAGGAAGCAATTGTGAACACATAAATTGAGCTTTGAGCGTAGCTGTTTTATTATATGTTCATTAGTGAGAACAGAAGCTCTGATGGTGAGTGGTGAGAAAAACTGCAAATTCTGTCTTGAGTTCGCCTTTGTAGCGGTGCCGACATGCGGCTTCGTGCACTCGGCCCATCTTTTAAGACGTGTGCGTAATTATTCTTCTAAAGACCTGAAATCGTTTCTCAAACTCCCTCAGCAACCCTGAAATCTTGTTTTTGTACTGTTTCACATCAGGAGGAACACTTGCTGCACACATGAAGACAGGGAAAAAGAGCAGAGCCTCCGCTTGCTATCTGCTGCGTCTCCCATTCTAAAACACAGCGCCCCTGGGTCCTAGAGACAGCCGGTTTGAGTAGGACAACATAGGAACTGACTAAAACACAGCGCCTCTATAGCGGACAACATAGGAACTGCATATTTTTAAGAAAATAGCGTTTATTCTTTTTTTTAATAATTCAGATTCATCAGCGGGCCGACTAAAAACCCCTGGCGGGCCGGATGCGGCCCGCGGGCCGGGTGTTTGACACCCCTGATCTAGATAAACAAGACTGGAATGGTGTGTATGTTGATGATGTGAACAGATCATATGATGAGTTTATGAATATCTTGGAAGCTCTGTATGAAAAGAATTGTGTGCAAACAAATTATACAAAGAGAAATATCGTTGACCAACCATGGATGACAAAAGGGTTGAGAAATGCTTGTAAAAAAAGAATTATTTGTATTCATGTTTCTTGAAATTGCGAACTCAGAACGCTGAAGAAAAATATAAAAAGTATAAAAATAAATTAGTAGGGATTATAAGGAAACATAAGAAAGAATATTATAGTAAATTATTAGATAAAAGTAATGGTGATATGAAAGCAACATGGCGAGTAATGAATAGTGTTCTGAAGAATCATAAAGCAAAAACTGGTATTTCAAAATATTTTGTAAAAGACAACGATGAAGTTCACGATGAAAATGAAATTGTAAATGGTTTTAATCAATATTTTGTGAATGTTGGATCAAGACTTGCAGCTAAAATACCAAAAGTAGATAATAATGTGAGCCATTCAATTACATGTTGTGCAAACAGTATTTTTCTAAATGAAACTAACAAATCCAATCCATTTTATCCAATCCATTTTATTTATAAAGCACCCTTCATACTAAAAGCAGCTCAAAGTGCTGTACAGAATTATAAAACAATAAACTCACAAAATTAAAGCAAACGACACACACAAAATAAATAAAATCAATCAATCAAATTAAATACAGTAGTATGGAAAATGTATAGAGTGAACAGAGATGAACCAGTTCAGGAAATGCAGTTAAAAAGATGGGTCTTGAGCCTGCTCTTAAAAACAACAACATTCTCTGCAGCCCTCAGGTTCTCCGGCAGACTATTCCACAGACGGGGGCCATAGTACTGGAAAGAAGCCTCACCGTAAGTGTGAGTTCTGACTTTTGGAACTGTTAGTAGTCCAGTACCAGAGGACCTTAATGTTCGCGGGGGTTCATAGGGCAATAGCAGCTCTGCAAGATAAGATGGTGCGAGACCATTGAGACATTTAAAAACCACTAAAAGAATCTTAAAATCAATCCTGAGGCGCACAGGGAGCCAATGCAATGATTTTAAAACAGGTGTAATATGAGCCTGCCTTCTGGTCTTGGTTAGCACACGAGCAGCAGAGTTTTGTAACAGCTGAAGGCTGGACACATTTTTCTTAGGGAGACCAGAAAGCAGTGAATTACAGTAGTCTAAACGACTAGAAATAAAAGCATGCATCAAAGTCTCAGTATTGGTCAGAGAAAGAAGAGGGCGGACTCTGGCTATATTTTTTAGATGATAAAATCCTGTTTTGACTATTTGTTTAATATGAGGAATAAAAGTAAGCTCAGAGTCAAAAATAACTCCCAGGCTTCTTACTTTTTTAGAAGGTTGTAAAGACAGAGATTGTAATCTCTGAATTGTATTTTCTTTTTGAACCTCAGGTCCAATGATTAAAACTTCTGTTTTGTCCTGGTTTAGCTGGAGAAAGTTCTGTGCCATCCAGGACTTTATGTCTGTAATGCAATTAAAAAGTGCAGTGATTGGCCGGGGGTCATCATGAGATAATGAGATGTATAGCTGTGTGTCATCAGCATAACTATGGAAACTTATCCCATGGCTCCTGATGACTCCACCAAGCGGCAGCATGTACAAATTAAAAAGTAGGGGGCCTAAAATAGAGCCTTGGGGTACACCATAGTTAGCTTCATGGATCTGTGAGGAGCAAAGAGGAAATAATGAATGTAGTAAAAAATCTTACAGACAAGAGATCAAAAGACTAGGTGGACATGGATATGATGTTTGTAAAGGACATAATGAGCCATGTTATTGAGCCGTTTACATATATATGTAATTTATCATTTTCAACAGGAATATTTCCAGATAATATGAAAGTAGCTAAGGTAGTTCCTCTTTTTAAAAATGGTGATAAATGTGTGTTCAACAATTATAGACCTATATCCTTGTTACCACAGTTTTCAAAAATTCTTGAAAAACTATTTGTGAACAGACTAGATCAATTTATAGATAAACAAAATATTCTAAGCAACAGTCAGTATGGGTTCAGAGCAAAAAACTCTACATCAATGGCTCTCATGGAATTAATGGAACAAATAACTACTGCTGTCGATCAAAAACAATATTGTGTCAGTATTTTTGTTGATTTAAAAAAAGCATTCGATACT
>JBBPBX010036267.1:17740-31578 GCA_038048925.1 Garcialebias charrua | reverse complement strand
TCTATCTATCTATCTATCTATCTATCTATCTATCTATCTATCTATCTATCTATCTATCTATCTATCTATCTATCTATCTATCTATCTATCTATCTATCTATCTATCTATCTATCTATCTATCTATCTATCTATCTATCTATCTATCTATCTATCTATCTATCTATCTATCTATCTATCTATCTATCTATCTATCTGTCTGTCTGTCTGTCTGTCTGTCTGTCTGTCTGTCTGTCTGTCTGTCTGTCTGTCTGTCTGTCTGTCTGTCTGTCTGTCTGTCTGTCTGTCTGTCTGTCTGTCTGTCTGTCTGTCTGTCTGTCTGTCTGTCTGTCTGTCTGTCTGTCTGTCTGTCTGTCTGTCTGTCTGTCTGTCTGTCTGTCTGTCTGTCTGTCTGTCTGTCTGTCTGTCTGTCTGTCTGTCTGTCTGTCTGTCTGTCTGTCTGTCTGTCTGTCTGTCTGTCTGTCTATCTATCTATCTATCTATCTATCTATCTATCTATCTATCTATCTATCTATCTATTAGGCATGTAACGGTTGTAATGGGTTTACCGAACTGTTCCGGTACACCACGTTCGGTTCGGTCCACCTGCGTACCGTTTCGGTTATTTTTTCACTCATTAAACGTTCTTAACAGGGGAATATATGCACCGCGGAACAAAATTTCCTGGGCGCGTTTCAGCACTGAGCTATTTTCGCGTGGCACGCGCAGCATTTAGCCGTTAGCATCTCGTGCGGTCTCCTTCTTGTTAAAAGATGAGCGCACGCGCAGCTTGTGTGGACTTTGTTTCATGAAGACTCTGCAGCAGCTGCTTGAGTGACGCAGCAGCAACACGTCACGTGAACGCGCTGGAAACTGTCATCCGAACGTGAACAAAGAGCTGCATTAAAACTACTTCATCCGAACGTGACCAAAGAGCTGTATTAAAACTACTTCATCCGAACGTGAACAGCAGCTGCATTAAAACTACTTCATCCGAACGGGAACAGCAGCTGCATTTAAACTACTTCATCCGAACGTGAACAGCAGCTGTATTAAAACTACTTCATCCGAACGTGAACAGCAGCTGCATTAAAACTCCATCAGGTAATCAGAGCGGTCCAGAGCAATAACACAAGCTGTGAGTTTTTAAATCACTGAATCTGTCTGAACGTTGTTATATGCACAGGGTTTAAAGTTACTGAGCGTTGCTATGAGACATTCATCACGTCAACACTTCAAAAAGTTCAGCTCTTTATGAAAAAACTAACTGATGTTGTCAACAACAAGCCCTGGACCAGATTAAAGCCCTGCCTGCCATAATGATGAAGAGTGAGAGATTCAATTGTTCAAGAGGTATTGTTTTATTATTATCTAAATAATCTTTTTTTTTAATCATAATCTTATTAACTTGTTTTTTTTTAAATCTCTTTTGTTTTTTATTTCCAGTCTGTGACAGAGGTAAATCCACCTGCAGCTAAGTGATGACTGAACTGAACTCTGAACTGTTCCCACAGTCCCACCTGTCCCACCAAGAAGAAGTTGTGAGTACAGTAATGAGGACAAATACAGCCACACTGCTGCTACTGAACAAAAACTTGATTAGTTAGATTGTAAACAGTCTGTTGCTGCTTATTGTTCTGGTTCTGACTGTTATTGCATTTATTAAGATTTTTATTATTGTTCATATAGTTTATTTATTGTAGAGTGCTGTTTATTTAAAATATCATCCAAATGGGTCACTTTTATTTATTACTACAATACAATACAAACATATTTTTGGCACATTTTCAAAATAAACATTTTGTAAGTCTTTATTTTGTAAAAAAAATAAAAAAATAAAAAAAAATTGTACCGAAAAAACCCGAAAATAAACCGAACCGAGCTCTCCTTGTAGTTGAACCGAACCGAAATGTGATTTTAGCGTACCGTTACATGCCTACTATCTATCTATCTATCTATCTATCTATCTATCTATCTATCTATCTATCTATCTATCTATCTATCTATCTATCTATCTATCTATCTATCTATCTATCTATCTATCTATCTATCTATCTATCTATCTATCTATCTATCTATCTATCTATCTATCTATCTATCTATCTATCTATCTATCTATCTATCTATCTATCTATCTATCTATCTATCTATCTATCTATCTATCTGTCTGTCTGTCTGTCTGTCTGTCTGTCTGTCTGTCTGTCTGTCTGTCTGTCTGTCTGTCTGTCTGTCTGTCTGTCTGTCTGTCTGTCTGTCTGTCTGTCTGTCTGTCTGTCTGTCTGTCTGTCTGTCTGTCTGTCTGTCTGTCTGTCTGTCTGTCTGTCTGTCTGTCTGTCTGTCTGTCTATCTATCTATCTATCTATCTATCTATCTATCTATCTATCTATCTATCTATCTATCTATCTATCTATCTATCTATCTATCTATCTATCTATCTATCTATCTATCTATCTATCTATCTATCTATCTATCCATCCATCCATCCATCCATCCATCCATCCATCTATCCATCCATCCATCCATCCATCCATCCATCCATCCATCCATCCATCTATCTATCTATCTATCTATCTATCTATCTATCTATCTATCTATCTATCTATCTATCTATCTATCTATCTATCTATCTATCTATCTATCTATCTATCTATCTATCTATCTATCTATCTATCTATCTATCTATCTATCTATCTATATATATATATATATATATATAAAGTTTATCTTATGATCAAGCTCAATAAATGTTGTATTGATGGTGCAATTCTGGGGAAATCATACAATTTCTGTAAACAACATTTCATAATGGAAAAACAACTTTAAGTGACTGTATAGGGAGAGCTTTAAGACAGTGCATCATTCCAATCTGAAGATGGAAGACTGAGTTTGGCAGCTTATCACATTTTGTTTTGTTTTTTACTTTTTAAATAAAACTTACACATATAATTTTTGCCCTGTCTGTTGAGCTGGTGTCCCTTTGTCTACAGTAACGACCTGAATACCCGTCGGATTGGCGCAAATTTGTCCTGGGTTTTCTTTCCTCAGGTCATCCATATCCTCCCAGTCACCAGTTCCGTCAGGGTTGTCTCGATTAAACCACTTGCTCCAGCATGCTTCAGGAGCAAAAATGATCAAATTTAGAACGGTAGAGACGAGAGATCTTGTTGAAATAGTCCATTTAAACACCTTTAAACACCAGAGAGATTTAAACAGCAGGTTTAAGGATTTGAAAAAAAAAAATGCAGTTAATGTGCTTTACCTTGATGACTTAGCCCCACACAACCTGTTAAATGTAATAAATATGTTAGTTAATGAATTGTTGCTGATTGTAAAAAAAATATTTAAACTGAATATTGTTTCTTTATTTGCTGCGGTGAACATACCAAGTAGCAGAATTGCAGCAAATATAAGTTCCTGCTACAAAAACAAATAAATAAACATCAATTTGCAGATATGTATTGTATATGTGTGCAAAAGTACAGTTTGTCTTGTACAAATTAAGCAGTAAGATATTTTGGATTTATAACTTTTACCTTCTTGGTCATAATTGCAGAATTCAGATGGAAGGTCTAAATAAACAAAAAATGCACAAATATACCATATCTATTTTCAATACTTGTAGCTCAATACACAGTATGTAGCTTTAAGTTAGTCTTATTAAAGTCTGTATTTTTTTCTTTTTTTGTAAATATAAAAGCCAACGTATATGTTTACCTTGGAAAGTGTGAAGTGTCTCAACCAGTGGGCCTGACAGTCCAATAAGATGGTTGTGTTTTCCTGAGGCTTTATCTAAAAAAACTAACCAAATAAGTTGACACCTACATTCTTTTGCAGTAATTTCTTACTTGTTTTGTTGCATTTTTACAGATGAAAGGCAAAAGAACCAGATCGACAACATATATATATATTTTTTTGTTTGTTTGTTTTGAACACTGACAATTGTTTAGCCTTGTGCAAATGTTTTTTAAAAATAGCTTTTTTATCTTAACTTTTGGTTAATAGTCTACATACCAACAATGTTAACTAATGTTTTGACTTGGCACAAATCTATCAATCCATTTTACATATAGGCTTGCAGTAGAAGCTGGTGTCCATCACCTTCAGGTGTACCATGACAGTGGAATCCTCCAGATATGGTGCACCCTGAACAGATCACAAATTCACAAAAAGACCTACGATGCGGACAACTAGTCAAACTCTCAATAGTACCAGTGATAGTTTAGTCACAAATTAATCTATCATGCTTTTTTGTGGTCTGTGAATGTAAACTGGAGTAGCTAAGAAATTGCAGGCATGCAAACTCCATATACGTAAATGCCCAGAGTCAACCCGTTGGGTTTTTAACTATGAGCCCTAACCACTTCACCACTGTGCCATTAAAATGCTACAAATGAAAATAATAATAATAATAATAATAATAATAATAATAATAATAATAATAATAATAATAATAATAATAATGTATTAAAATATATATAAAATATGGAAACTTTTTGGAAATATTGAGACACTTATGTTGTTGTTATCAGTCAACATATGAGTTATGGTATAAACCTAAACAGTAAAGGGCAGAGTGACAACAGGAAGCAAACTACACCCAGTGACAAAAATTATGAGACGAACTGCAATAATTCCATTATGACGTTCTCTGTACAAAAAGACAAAAGAGAACAAGTAGTATCTCAGTAGAATGTGACTGTTAACAGAGGTTTGCAGACACTAATTGGGAGAAAATCTTTATAGTTTCTCAAAGCGTTTGTAAAAATTCTCAATTTCCTTCCATGATTTCCTGAAGTACTCAGTCTTGTTGCTTAAGTTTTGAAAATGTTCAAAAATGTGCTAATGTTGGGTAAACATATTTTCTATTCATCTTACTTACTCAAATAAGCTGCACTCGAGGACATGTAACAGGTTTTACTAGCAAGGGCAGACTTTCACTCACAGGCTTACACAGTTGCTCAAAAGTTCTACATCATTGGAGTTGGGACATGAGAATCTTCTTTGGGAAGTGTGCAAGAATTGTTCCATGCCTACAGAGGGGTCCACACCACGTGAGGCTCCCACACTTCCTGTGGGTTCCACACAAATCCAGAGGGTTCTATGCCTCACAAGGGTGCCACACTTCTTGTGAGTTCCATGCCTCCTAAGAGTTCCACACCTCGTGATGGTCCCACATGTCTCCATGCCAGCTGCAAAACCCATGGTTCCACTGTTCCTCTTTCCCCATGCTCAGCGGTCATGGTTTCTCAAGGTGCCCATTGCCATTGGCTGCCCACAGGACATGCTGCCACATGCTGGACGCCCCCCCCGGCCTTCAATCTGAACTCTCTCTCAATGAAGGATGGTCTCTGAGCCATATCCTTGAACTTTTGCCCCGTGATTTGTGGTTTCCCGGCCATCCCATGAACTATGGTGATGAGTGGGCTTCCAGCTGTCCCCCTGAATTGTAGCCCCATGCTGGATGGCCTCCCGGTCACCCGCCTAGAACTCTACACTGGCGATGGACAGTCACCTGATTGTCTCTTTGCAGGGTTTTTTTTTTGTTCCTTGTGTGTGTTTTTGTGTAGATCCTAGGTTCCCCTGGTCGGTTTGTGTTTTTTTCCTATGTGCGCCCCTTTGTGCCCTCCATCCTCGTGGTTCCCCTTCCTCTTACCCAAGTTTCGGTGTGTGGGTACTTGAGATGTCATGGTGCGTCCTTTTTGTGGGGGGAGCGGAACTATCAGGATGGTGCCCTCTGGTGTGTGGCTGGTTCCTGCCTGTGCACTCCTTGGTGCCCCAGTCTAATAATTAGTCATTATCTGTGTCACCTACATGTCCTGTCCAGGTGTTTGTGATTATGCCTCATTTAGTCTGCGTCTGTGTGATATTAGTTGTCTAGGCATCATCTTGTGAATCCTCCTGAGTCCCTAGTGTGTTCTCGTGATTTCTACATGCTTCTCGTTTAAGTGAGTTCAGCTGTCACATCAGCTCTTTGTTTTGTTTATTAAAAGAGTTTTCATTTTACCTCCTGATCTCTGAGTCCTGCCTGCACCTTTGGATTCAACTCTAACCCCCCCACCCCAGCACACACACACCATTACAACAACATTTAGGCATATATACCTCAGATTTAAAAAAAATCGAATCAAGGTAATGTATGCTGACAACAGTCTTGGAAGATTTGGTAAACATAATCAGAATATTTCTAGTTAGTAGTTCTGAAAGACTGTAGAGTTTTTAAAACTAAAACCTGCTAACATATTTGCTGAGCTAATCATACTAAAAATCAATACTGCAATAAAGTAAGACAACTTTAATAAGGAGGATTTTGAAAAGGTACAGTTTTATATATTACAGCTTCAAATGACAAGACATGCTAGAGAAATGAGTAATAAATGTTGTTCCAAACCACAATGTACACAAAGGTCACTATAGCAAGTACTTCCTCATGCCAAAACGAGACCAGGGCTTGAGTCCTATACTGGATCTCAGAAGCCTGAACAAAAAGATAAAAACGTACAAATTCAGGATGCTCACACTGAGGTAGGTAATCCAGTCGGTGAGACCGAGGGATTATTTTTTGCAGCGTCGATTTGAAAGAGGCATTTTTCCACGTGAGCATCCTAGCACGGCACAGAAAATATCTCCGTTTTGCTTTCGAAGGAAAAGCATTCGAATTTCTGGCCCTCCCTTTCGGACTAAAAACTGCACCAAGATCATTTACGAAAAGTCTGGATGCAACCTTAACCCAACTGAGGGGTCAAGGGGTCAGAGTTCTAAATTATCTCGACGATCTTTTGATCCTCGGGCGTGACAGAGACCAGGCGCAGCAGCACTCACATATGGTGATGACTCACCTGGAGCCTCTGAGTTTCATAATAAACCTGCAGAAGAGCAATCTGATACCATCCCAGATTACCGTATTTTTGGGTGTACAGGTCAACTCCATTCTGTATAGAGCATGGCTCTCAGAGGTTCGGATTTCATCTATCCATCTCTGCCAGCTGGGCCAGAGAGTGTCCCTCAAACTGTGCCAGCGTCTCCTGGGCCTCCTGGCAGCAGCCATTGTGTGCGTGCCTCAGGCTTTATTAAAAATGCACCCTCTGCAGATATGGCTAAACAAACAAATGTATCCTGCCTCCCTCAGGAGGGCAGGGGGGATACTGATCAGCCCAGAGTGCATGAAGGCTCTGGAACCCTGGAGGGCCCCTTCATTTTTCAGGATAGGCGTCACACTGGGACAAGTACTGTCTCTAGTACTGATCACCACAGATGCTTCAAAGACAGGTTGGGGAGCTTTCTTCAGAAACCAGCATGCCCGAGGGGTCTAGAAACAGCAGGAGGTAAGGCTCTACATCAACTTCCTGGAACTGAAAGCTGTGTTTTTGTCCATGAAGAACTTTTACAAGAAGGGGCTGATTACAAAACAACATGTCCTGATAAAATCAGACAACAGAACGACAGTGTCCTTCATCAACAGAGAAGGGCGGACAAGGTCCCGACCCCTCCTCAGCTTTACACACAAACTGCTCACGTGGTGCAGCTCCCGAATATTGTAGCTGAGAGTGACACACATCCCGGGTGAGCTAAACCACGGGCAGACGCCCTCTACAGAGGGCCCTTGCTCTCCTCAGAGTGGAGGCTGAACCCACGCATCATGGACCAGATCTGGGCACGATACAGGCGGGCATCTGTAGATCAGTTCGCCTGCAGCAGCAGTACTCACTGCGCCCTGTATCATTCGATAAGGGAAACAAACTCACCGCTGGGAACAGACGCTCTGGCGCACAACTGGCCAGCAAGGGCGCTATATTATGCATTTCCCCACGTCCCCCTGATTCAGGCGACGTTTATGTTTATGTTTATTAAATTTGTTCATTTTTTTACAAAAGAAACACAATACAAGACAATCCCATTAATGATACGTACACAATATAAAAAAATGAAAGGTAGCAGAAAGAAGAATAAATCTTATTATATCTGCCCCCTTTTTCAAACAATCAGATTAAACAATAATAATCTTTCACCAGCAGTACAAAATGACTAACTCTTTCTAATTTTCTAATACTAATACTAATACATAACTAATAATTGATACAATACACATTATGCTAATTCATATATATTTTTTCAACAAATTCCTTTTGATCATTTTCTTAAATGTAAACAGTGACTTGGCATTTTTAACTACATTCTCTAAGCCATTCCATAATCTAATTCCCTGGATTGAGGTAGAACGTCCCTTCAAACTAGTTCTGAATTGTGGTTTTACAAACATCTCTGTCCCCTTAAGATTATAACAACTTTGTCTTTTAACAAAATTCATTTGGATATTTAAAGGTAATTCGTTATTCTGAGCCCTATACATAATTGATAAAATATTATAATCAACCAAATCATGGAACTTCAATAATTTCAGTTGATAAAATAATGTACTGTATGGATGACAGTAATGTTTTCTAGTGATAATCTTACAGCTCTTTTCTGTAAAACAAAAATAGGCTTTGTGATTGTTTTACACGCTTTCCCCCAAACATCAATACAATAGATTAAGTGTGGAACAATGATTGTGTTATACAACAAATACAGAGCTTTATCATTTAATAGGTCTCTGACCTTGTATAGTACTGCAATTGATTTAGCTATTTTTATTCTTACAGAATTTATGTGTTGTTTCCATGTCAGTTTGTCATCAATAATAACACCCAAAAACTTCACCTCACTCACTCTACAAATCTCAACACCCTCAATTTTGAGTGGAACGTCAACAGTTTTCTTTTTATTACTGAATATCATGTAATTAGTTTTTTCTAGATTTAATGATAATTTATTGATTTTAAACCAAGTTTGTATTTTGGTAAATTCTGTCTTTATCAATTCCAACATTTGTTCTATATCTTCACCTAAACAGAAAAATGTGGTATCATCAGCAAAAAGTATACATTTAAGGAGTCCTGACACATTTACCAAGTCATTCACATATAAAATAAATAGCTTTGGTCCAAGCACAGAGCCCTGGGGAACTCCACATGTGATCTAAAAAAGCTAAGTCTGGTCCTCTGGACATTCAAAAAACAAAACAAAACAAAGCAAAAAAAACTGTAGAAACGTTTCGTCTTTCGTCCGAAAGACTTCCTCAGTCTGAGAAGCTGTGTTCAGCTCAGTCTTATAAATAGCACCCTCCCACAGTGGATCAACCAGTTGGCTGATGACAGCCGAAACCAGCTGCTCACATGATCAAGGAGGACCATCAGCCTGACGATGGATCGTTAACACCCTGATGGTTGTTTGCTATTCACAGAGGGCTGAGTGATACTAGCAATAACAGCATTGTAAGTGGGGGACAGTTGAACCCGGAGGCCTCCACCTCTGTTTAATGATGGACGGTTTCTTTTCACAAAGATGGCCTCCTTTACTCCTCTCTCAAACCATTGTTCCTCTCTATCAAGGATGTGAACATCTTCATCCCTGAAAGAGTGACCGCTGGCTTGGAGATGAGTGTAGACCGCAGAGTCCTGACCTGATGATGTTGATCTTCTGTGCTGGGCCATCCTTTTGGCCAGTGGCTGTTTAGTTTCCCCGATGTAAGACTGATCACAGCCCTCCTGACACTGAACAGCATACACAACATTACTCTGTTTGTGCCGGGGGACTGGATCTTTGGGATGAACCAGTCTTTGTCGTAATGTATTTTGGGGTTTAAAAGCCACCGGGACGTTGTGTTTAGAAAATAAACGTCTCAATGTCTCTGAAACTCCCGCAACATACGGAATGACCACTGGTCTGGGTCTGGGTTCCTTCTTTTCACCTGATGGCTGGCTGGAGTCCTGTTTGGGTTTCTTCTCTGCTTTCAGGAAGGCCCAGTTAGGATATCCACATTTCTCTAGAGCCTGTTTTGTGTGTGATTTCTCCTTCTGTCTGGCTGCTGAGTTAGTGGGGACGCTGTCTGCTCTGTGGTACAGAGTCCTGATGACTCCTAACTTGTGCTCCAGAGGGTGATGGGAGTCAAACTGTAAATACTGGTCTGTGTGTGTGGGTTTGCGGTACACCTCAGTTTGCAAATTTCCTCTATCAGAAACTGAGACCTCACAGTCCAAGAAAGCCAACCTGCCATTTTTTACATCTTCTCGTGTGAACTTGATATATTTATCCACAGAGTTGATGTGATCAGTGAAATGTTGGACTTCCTGAGATTTAATTTTAACCCAGGTGTCGTCAACATACCTGAACCAATGACTTGGTGGTCTCCCTGAAAAGGATGTCAAAGCTCTCTTTTCTACCTCCTCCATGTACAGGTTGGCAACAATAGGAGAAACTGGAGACCCCATAGCACACCCATGTTTCTGCCTATAATATTGCTCCCCATATGTGAAGTAGGTTGACTGCAGGCACAGTTTCAAGAGTTGACACAGTTGTTCTGTGGAAAGTGTGGTCCTGTTGCTCAGAGTGGTGTCTGATTTTAACCTTAAACAGACCACCTCTACTGCTTCATCAACAGGAATGCACGTAAAGAGTGATGTGACATCAAAAGAGACCATTGTTTCATCAGTCTCCATGATGACATCCCTCAGCTTATCCACAAAGTCCATGGTGTTCTGTATGTGGTGTTCTGAGCTGCCAACTAAAGGGATGAGTACAGATGCCAGATATTTGGAAACATTGTAAGTGACCGAGTTAATCATGCTAACAATTGGTCTTAAAGGTACACCCTGTTTGTGGATTTTGGGTAAACCATACAGACTTGGCGTGGCCTCCCCTGGGTACAGTCTGTGGTATGGGTACAGTCTGTGGTATCCACATGTGATATTACAGAGGTCAGATCTTACATCATTTATTTGTACAAATTGTTTCCCATCTTTCAAATTGGAACGTTGGAACGTTGGAACGGGTACGCAGGGGAGCTCTCTCCCTGATGCTCATAGCTCCCAGATGGCCACAGAAACCATGGTTCCCAGAAGTGATGTCACTGTTGTCAGGGACACCATGGCAGCTGCCCCCCCACAGGGACCTGCTGACTCAGGCCCACGGGTAGCTCCTTTCCCCACGTCCAGAATTATGGTAACTTTGGGCCTGGCCACTGAGAGGAACCGGCTGATAGCCTCAGGCCTCCCCGGTAATGTCATAAACACGATATAGGGAGCGAGAGCTCAGTGAACTCAGACTCTCTACGCTTGCAAATGGCATGTTTTTGAGGCCTGGTGTCTAGAGAGGAATATTATCTCATATTCCTGTGACCTGGTCCAGTTGCTCACTTTTCTACAAGACCTGCTAGAGAAGGGCCGCTCCTTCTCCACCATTAAGGTCTTCCTGTCAGCCATCTCAGCATGCCATGAAGGCTAGGGAGGTAAAACACCCGGTGCCCACCCTCTCATGATACGTTTCATGAAGGGCGTACTGAGAAAAAGGCCCCCCAGCAGGACTCTTGCCCCTGATTGGGACCTCCAGTTAGTCCTGGACGCTCTGTGTGAGCCTCCATTTGAGCTTCTTACCAGCATTAAGATAGATGTATTATCTTATAAAACTGCTTTGCTTTTAGCTCTATGCTCAGCTAAGCGCGTGAGTGACCTCCACGCTCTATCTGTACACCCAATGTGTACCAGGTTTGTCCCAGACGGGTCAAAGGTCACCCTACGTCCAAACCCTGCATATGTTCCAAAGGTTCCAACTTTAAATCCCAGAAGTCTGGACTTTGAACTATCAACATTTCCTCCTCCCCCTGTACTAACCAAAGGACAGAGGAGGCTGAATGCACTCTGCCCTATGAGGACCCTGAGTGCTTACATTGAAAGAACTGTCAGTTGGAGAAAAACAAACCAGCTGTTTGTGTGTTTTGCTAATCCAGCTGCTGGCAGAGCCCTGTCAAAACAGCACCTCTCACACTGGGTGACTGAGGCCATAAAAAGGGTATACAGTAGCAAAGGTCAGCAGGTGCCCTCTGGGGTACACGCTAATTCCACTAAAGGCCTGGCTGCCTCATGGGCCCTTTTCAAGGGTGTGCCAGTAGTAGACATATGTGCTGCTTCAAACTGGGCATCTTCAAACACATTTCAAAACACTACAGTTTGGATGTCACTGCTTGTGATGTCACTTAGGCTGTCCTCTCTACCACAGAGTAGGGTACAGCTAAAACGCCTGCAGTATAAAGGCATAAGTTCTCACAAGCATGCATTTCCAGAGCATTTTCAGGACGTGAATGAAATACGTTCCCATAGTCATATGTTGCACCGAGTGGACTGACTGATAAGGGAACTGAAAGTTATGCACCATAACTCACGTTCCCTGAAGGAAGGGAATGAGATGCAACATATGTTTGCCCTTTCAATGCCCAAGCTCGGTGACGTGCACTTGGAGGATGAAGGTGGGGCCTCAGCCTCTTTTATACAAAGGGGGCAGGGCCTCTTCGATGACGCTGACACCCACATGCCTTTTCAAGGCGTGAATGTATTACTTCAGGTGAACCGTGCGGCGGCGCAATTCCCATAGTCATATGTTGCACCTCGTTCCCTCCCTTCAGTGAATGTGCGTTATGGTGCATAACTTGCAGTTTTTCTGCACTAACAACAGTTTTAAATAATGGCAGAGAGCTGAGTGTTTTTCTGCTACTCACCCTTTTTCAGCATGCAGGAGCAAAACTAATAAAATCCAGGGTCCAAAGATACGTTATTCACCAGTTTGGACGTAACTGTGTCATGCAGTCACTGCATGCACAATGAATACAGCTGAGCTCAGGGTTGCCAGATACATTTAAAAAATGCCTCATTTACCACCTCCTTTTCTGTGCACATGTTCAAGAAACACAACACAAACTTCATCTTGCTCAAGATGAGAGTTCTACAATGGAGTTAAATTCAAAGCAGTCTGCTCTTCAGACAAATAGTGTTAAATTATTATTTTATCTATGAATGTTTCTGTTAAATTATTATTTTGCATAAATGTTTCTGTTCAGTCCCCTGAGATTACTTCTTTTGTGAATTGACGCTATATAAATAATCTGAATTGAATTGAATCTTAGAACATCTTTACGCAGCACACACAACAGTTTAGGTCAAAATACTATCATTTTAAAGCCACAGTACTATAGTTCCTAATTTCTTATCTGGCAACCCAACTGACATGGAAACTACAGCATTTTTCATGTAAACCAGATTATTTTTTGTTTATTACCCCCAATAAACATTGAAAAAACACTAATGTTTCCACAGGTTGTTCTTTTGTAAACGAGGCCTTATAGTAGGTCATTTTGACTTGATCATTTCAAAAGTAGCTCACATGCTGAAAAAGTCTGGACACCCCTGTTTTAGAGTGTATAAACATAAATAAGACATTTTCTGGTTTTTGCCGAAAAAAGTCATCTTTCTTTTATTGTATTATTTTCTTTGTGCAGGATAAAACATAAAAAAACAAAGTTTGCTTTCCCAAAATACTTTTATTTGCAGTTACTTTATTTTCAAGCAGAAAGGTAACAGAAGAGGCCTCTTTTATATAAAAAAAGACAAGCCCCATAAAATTGTAGATTTAAATTTTTTATATATCATTGAGGGAAAAAAGTGTAAAAGAAACAAGAAATAACAAAGAAAATTTAAGCTAAATCACTTTTTTTTCCCTGTGGTCAGTTGCAGCAGTTGTTTCAGCGAACCAAAGTGCATGGGCACAAAAAGCTAACTTTGTAGTTGAAGCAGCGTCCAGATTTCTGGTCTGCATTGCGGCAAACAAACCCTTGAGTTGGACTGAAGCTGAAAAAAATAAAAATAAAAATCAGATAATGAGCCAGCAATCCAATCCAATTTAGATTTCCAATGCTACATATTTAAAACAATACCATTAATGGTATATTTTTTATTTAGATTAATTACACAGCCCCCCCCCCACACACACACACAGA
>JBBPBX010036267.1:0-13338 GCA_038048925.1 Garcialebias charrua | reverse complement strand
TATATATATATATATATATATATAATTTTTTGTTTGTTTGTTTTGCACACTGACAATTGTTTAGATTGTGCAAATGTTTTTTTAAAAATTGCTTTTTTATATTAACTTTTGGTTAATAGTCTACATACCAACAATGTTAACTAATGTTTTGACTTGGCACAAATCTATCAATCCATTTTACATATACCGTAGGCTTGCAGGAGAAGCTGGTGTCCATCACCTCCACGTGTACCATGACAGTGGAATCCTCCAGATATGGTGCACCCTGAACAGATCACAAATTCACAAAAAGACCTACGATGCGGACAACTAGTCAAACTCTCAATAGTACCAGTGATAGTTTAGTCACAAATTAATCTAACATGCTTGTTTGTGGTCTGTGAGTGTAAACTGGAGTAGCTAAGAAATTGCAGGCATGCAAACTCCATATACGTAAATGCCCAGAGTCAACCCGTTGGGTTTTTACTATGAGACCTAACCACTTCACCACTGTGCCATTAAAATGCTACAAATGAAAATTATAATAATAATAATAATAATAATAATAATAATAATAATAATAATGTATTAAAATATATATAAAATATGGAAACGTTTTGGAAATATTGAGACACTTATGTTGTTGTTATCAGTCAACATATGAGTTATGGTATAAACTTAATCAGTAAAGGGCAGAGTGACACCAGGAAGCAAACTACACCCAGTGACAAAAAATATGAGACGGACTGCAATAATTCCATTATGACGTTCTCTGTACAAAAAGACAAAAGAGAACAAGTAGTATCTCAGTAGAATGTGACTGTTAACAGAGGTTTGCAGACACTAATTGGGAGAAAATCTTTATAGTTTCTCAAAACGTTTGTAAAAATTCTCAATTTCCTTCCATGATTTCCTGAAGTACTCAGTCTTGTTGCTTAAGTTTTGAAAATGTTCAAAAATGTGCTAATGTTGGGTAAAAATATTTTCTATTCATCTTACTTACTCAAAGAAGCTGCACTCGAGGACATATAACAGGTTTTACTAGCAAGGGCAGACTTTCACTCACAGGCTTACACAGTTGCTCAAAAGTTCTACATCACTGGAGTTGGGACATGAGAATCTTCTTTGGGAAGTGTGCGAGAATTGTTCCATGCCTACAGAGGGGTCCACACCACGTGAGGCTCCCACACTTCCTGTGGGTTCCACACAAATCCAGAGGATTCTATGCCTCACAAGGGTGCCACACTTCTTGTGAGTTCCATGCCTCCTAAGAGTTCCACACCTCGTGATGGTCCCACATGTCTCCATGCCAGCTGCAGAACCCATGGTTCCACTGTGCCTCTTTCCCCATGCTCAGCGGTCATGGTTTCTCAATGTGTCCATTGCCATTGGCTGCCCACAGGACATGCTGCCACATGCTGCACGCCCCCCCGGCCATCAATCTGAACTCTCTCTCAATGAAGGTCTCTGAGCTTTTGCCCTGTGATTTGTGGTTTCCCGGCCATCCCATGAACTATGGTGATGAGTGGGCTTCCAGCTGTCCCCCTGAATTGTAGCCCAATGCTGGATGGCCTCCCGGTCACCCGCCTAGAATTCTACACTGGCGATGGACAGTCACCTGACCGTCTCTTTGCAGGTTTTTTTATGTCCCTTGTGTGTGTTTTTGTGTAGATCCTAGGTTCCCCTGGTCGGTTTGTGTTTTTTTCCTATGTGCGCCCCTTTGTGCCCTCCATCCTCATGGTTCCCCTTCCTCTCACCCAAGTTTCGGGGTGTGGGTACTTGAGATGTCATGGGGCGTCCTTTTTGTGGGGGGAGCGGAACTATCAGGATGGTGCCCTCTGGTGTGTGGCTGGTTCCTGCCTGTGCACTCCTTGGTGCCCCAGTCTAACAATAGCCTATATGCCACGGACTTCCGTTCCAGCACCTCCACGGTCGTTACACAGTCGGTGCACTTCCGGTTAGCGGGAAAGACACGAACATAAATGACTAAATACAATTAATAAAACATCAGCATACACACCAATAACAACTCTATACAGTACACATATAAATCCATATAAAATTATGGCGACGTTCCCCCTACGGATAGCCGCGATAAATGTTCGCTGAAACCCCCCCGCAGGACAGCTGTTCCCACCGGTGGGCGGATACAACGGTTCTCACGTGTAGTGCCGGTAGCGCGCGGCCGCTTCCCGTTTCGGGTCGTTGTCATGGTAGGCTACTAGGAGCTAACGCTGAGGTGGATGGGAACCGGAAGTGGCGGGTGTGTGCGGCATTTTACCGGAAGTAAGTCATGCCCCCCGTGGCATATAGGCTATAGTCATTATCTGTGTGACCTACATGTCCTGTCCAGGTGTTTGTGATTATGCCTCATTTAGTCTCTGTATTTAAGTCTGCGTCTGTGTGATATTAGTTATCTAGGCATCGTCTTGTGAATCCTCCTGAGTCCCTAGTGTTCTTGTGATTTCTACATGCTTCTCGTTTAAGTGAGTTCAGCTGCCACATCAGCTCTTTGTTTTGTTTATTAAAAGAGTTTTCATTTTACCTCCTGATCTCTGAGTCCTGCCTGCACCTTTGGATTCAACTCTAACCCCCCCACCCCAGCACACACACACCATTACAACAACATTTAGGCATATATACCTCAGATTTAAAAAAAATCGAATCAAGGTAATGTATGCTGACAACAGTCTTGGAAGATTTGGTAAACATAATCAGAATATTTCTAGTTAGTAGTTCTGAAAGACTGTAGAGTTTTTAAAACTATAACCTGCTGACATATTTGCTGAGATAATCATACTAAAAATCAATACTGCAATAAAGTAAGACAACTTTAATAAGGAGGATTTTGAAAAGGTACAGTTTTATATATTACAGCTTCAAATGACAAGACATGCTAGAGAAATGAGTAATAAATGTTGTTCCAAACCACAATGTACACATATATATATATAGTCTTTACACATTTGGTAGTATACTTTATTATTTATTGTCTCTGTTAAATTGATAACAATACAGATTAAATCAACTAGATCAAAATTGTAGAAACAGGATTTTATATTTAATTGGAATTTTTATATCTACTTTATATTTTTTAAATGAACATATATAGACATTTCTTTCTTTATTTTTTATCCATCAATCAGCCAATTGTGTGTCACGTCCTAGCTTACTTTCAAGAAACACTATAGAGCAAGTCTGCGACAAACAAACCGCGAACTAGTAAGGGACTACTGTAATGTTTTGATTTTTCTTTTTTGTCTTTGTAGTTTTGATAGAAAATATTTATTACTTGGTAAAATCTGAGAGGATTCAGCAACAGGACCTTTACATGTTGGTTGGTTTTCACTTTTTTTTTTTTATAGCAAGTAACCACCTGTTGCTATTTTTGTTTTTACTTCAGTATGTTTGGGTTGGTAAATAGTTTGAAGTGCTTACATTTTTCAGTGACAAATGTAATAGCTGTTTACTTGTTTTACCAAAAAAACAAAAATGTAAATGAACCAGATGAGCAATGCTAGCTGCCCAACCCTGAACCTTGAAAGCTTTGTTTACATAAACAACAGTAATTTTATAATATTACCTTGTTTGGTTTACAATCTGCATGCCACAATTCTTGATTTGTGGGGGTTTTGTTTATATTTTTTCTTGCATAGATAAAAATTAATGAAGACAGAAAACAAAAAAATATAGTTTGTAAATTTTTGAATAGCTGGTTAAATTAAAAATATATAAAATACATCTAAACTGTACAGGACTCCAAAGTGTAAACAATAACCTCAGTTGATCAGTACATTTAATTTATTATATTTTATCCATCGTCCAGAAAAATGTTACAGCCAAAATGCATGCATAAATTCAAAATAATTTTCTCAATAAATTCAAAAGTTATACAGACTTTTAGACAATAATAATAATAATAATAATAATAATAATAATAATAATAATAATAATAATAATAATAATAATAATAATAATAATATTTTACTCCAATAAAAATGTATATGTATGTGAAAATATCTATTTACTCTCTAAATTAGAATCAACAGCTTTTTTTTTTGCTTTTTTTTCTCCACACAGTGAATTGATATATTGGTTACAACAGATTGACTATTTTTTCTTTCTTGTTCAGTGCAAGAAGATTCAATAAACTGCTGCTCTAAAGGTATGCAGCTATGACACTTATTACAGACTTTAAAAATCATTAAATTAACAATCACAGAGCAACAAACAAAACTATGTAAGCTTTTTGTTTCAATTCACAATAATGTCATCAGTAACAAATCAATGACTATCACTTCAGACTAAATGTGCATTTAACTGTCCAAGAGCTGATCCTATTAGTTTTCATGTGGGGTCATGTGGAATACAGGTATATGGGATGCAAAATGACCACCAGTCAAGTCAGCTGGGTTGCAACAGCAGATAAGTGAATTTTATTTATATAGCACATTTTAGGTCAGAAATCAAAGTGTTTTACAGAATATTAGACATAAAAACACAAGAAAAAAGATAAAAACACAAAAGAAAAAAGGTAAAAACAAAAGATAAAGATTAAAAAAGGAAGGATAAAACAAGTATGACATAAGTCAAAATAAAACTAAAAGCCAGTCTGAAAAAAATATGTCTTCACAGCTGCTTTTTAAAAGAATCAAGAGAATCAAGACAGTGCAAAGTCAGAGGCAACTCATGCCACAGTCTGGGGGCCACAGCCGTAACAGGTTTATCCCCTCTGGTCTTAAAATTAGTCCGTAGGACCATTAACAGCCTTTGACTGGAAGATTTGAGACTGCGAGAAGAGGAGTAGGACTCGGGGCTTGTCCACTCACTCAGTGTTCTAAAAGTCTTCTTCTTTTTCTTCTTTCGGCTTTTCCTTCTTCAGGGGTTGCCACAGCGAGTCATCCTCCTCCACCTCACTCTGTCCTCTGAATCCTCTGTCCACACTCCATCTACCTCCATGTCCTCTCTAACTGCATCCATATATCTCCTTTTTGGCCTTCCTCTTTGTCTTTTTCCTGGCAGCTACATTTCTAACATCCTTCTACAAATGTACCCACTGCCCCTCCTCTGGACATGTCCAAACCATCTCAGTCTGGCATCCCTGAGTTTATCTCCCAGTTGTTCAAACTGTGCTGTACCTCTGATAATCTCATTCCTAATCTTATCCATCCTTGTCAATCCTAAGGAGAACCTCAGCATCTTCATTTCTGTCTTTTTGTCAGTGCCACTGTCTCCAGACCATACAACATAGCTGGCCTCACCACTGTCTTGCAAACTTTTCCTTTGACCTTTGCTGACACCTTTTTGTCACAAATCACTCCTGAAACTTTTCTCCATCCACTCCATCCCGCCTGGACTCTCTTTTTCACTTCTTTCCTACATTCCCCATTTTCCTGGATAGTGGACCCCAAGTAGTCCTGCACCTTTGTGGCCTCTGATCCTTTTAGCATCACTGTTCCACCGGCCTCCCTCTCATTCACACACATGTACTCTGTCTTACTACGGCTGACTTTCATTCCTCTTCTTTCAAGTGCATACCTCCACCTCTCCAAGTTCTTCCACCTGTTCCCTGTTCTCACCACAGATCACAATGTCATCTGCAAACATCATAGTCCATGGGGATTCCTGCCTGACCTCATCTGTTAGTCGGTCCATCACCAGAGCAAACAAGAAGGGGCTCAGAGCTGATCCTTGATGCAATCCCACCTCCACCTTGAAGCTATCTGTCACTCCTACAGCACATCTCACCACTGTCCTGCTGTCCTCATACATGTCCTGTACCAGTCTAACATACTTTTCTGCCACTCCAGATTTCCTCATGCAATACCACACCTCCTCAGTTGGCACCCTGTCATATGCTTTTTCTAAATCCACAAAGACACAATGGAGTTCTTTCTGACCCTCTCTGTACTTCTCCATCAGCATTCTTAAAGCAAATATGGCATCTGTGGTGATCTTTCTTGGCATGAAACCATACTGTTGCTCAAAGATAGTCACCTCTTGACTAAGTCTTGCTTCCACAACTCTCTCCCAGATCTTCATCATGTGGCTCATCAACCTAATTCCTCTGTAGTTGCTACAACTCTGAACATCACCCTTGTTCTTAAAAATGGGCACCAGAACACTTCTTTTCCATTCCTCAGGCATTTTCTCACCATCAAATTTTCCATTGAATATTTGAGTCAAAAACCTCACTGCATCTCTCCAGGACATTCCCAAACCTTCATTTGTATGTCATCAGGTCCTACTGCCTTCCCCTTCTTCATTCTTTTCAAAGCTTTCCGGACTTCACCCTCACTAATCGTTCCCACTTCCTGGTCTACAGATTCTATGACCTCTACTCTTCATTCTCTTTCATTCTCTCCATTCATTAGTGCCTCAAAGTACTCCTTCCATCTTCCTGTCACATTCTCCTAACTTGTTAGAACATTACCATTCCTATCTTAAAAAAGACTAACCTGCTGCACATCCTTTTCAGCCTGATCCCTCTGTCTTGCCAATCAGTACAAGTCCTTCTCGTCCTCTTTACTGTCCAATCTCCCATACAACTCATCGTACACCATCTGCTTTGCTTTAGCTTCTTCCCTCTTTTCTCTATGTCCCATCTCCTTATATTCCTGTCTCCTCTTTTCAGTCCTCTCACTGTCATATTTCTTCTTGGCTAACCTCTTTCTTTGAAAAGCGTCCTGCACTTCACTATTCCACCACCAGGTTTCCTTATCATTCCATCTCTGTCCAGATGACACACCAAGTACCTTCCTACCTGTCTCTCTAATTACTGTTGCTGTAGTAGCCCAGTCATTTGGAAGCTTTTTATTATCTTCCAGAGCTTTTACCAATTCCTCTCTAAATTTCTCACAACATTCTTCCTTCTTCAGCTTCCAACATTTGGTCTTCTTCTCTGGTTTTACTTTTTTTCTCTTCTTCACAACAACGGTCATTCTAGAGAAGAGACGTTATTCACCAGTTTGGACATAACTGTATCATACAGTCGCTGTATGCACAATGAATACAGCTGAGCCCAGGGTTGCCAGATAAATTTAAAAAATCCCTTATTTACCACCTCCTTTTCTGTGCACATGTTCAAGAAACACAACACAAACTTCATCTTGCTCAAGATGAGAGTTCTGCAATGGAGTTAAATTCAAAGCAGTCTGCTCCTCAGACATCCATCCATCCATCCATCTTCTTCCGCTTATCCGGGGTCAGGTCGCGGGTGTAGCAGCCTAAGTAGGGAGGCCCAGACTTCCCTCTCCCCAGCCACTTGGAGCAGCTCCTCCGGGGGAATCCCAAGGCGTTCCCAGGCCAGCCGAGAAACATAGTCCCTCCAGCGCGTCCTGGGTCTTCCTCTGGGTCTCCTCCCGGTGGGACATGCCCGGAACACCTCACCAGGGAGGCGTCCAGGAGGCATCCTAACCAGATGCCCGAGCCACCTCAACTGGCTCCTCTCGATGTGGAGAAGCAGCGGCTCTACTCCGAGTCCCTCCCGGATGACTGAGCTTCTCACCCTATCTCTAAGGGAGAGTCCAGCCACCCTGCGGAGAAAACTCATTTCAGCCGCTTGTATCCGAGATCTTGTTCTTTCGGTCATAACCCAAAGCTCATGACCATAGATGAGGGTGGGAACGTAGATCGATCGGTAAATTGAGAGCTTTGCCTTTTGACTCAGCTCTCTCTTCACCACGACAGACCGGTACAGCGCCCGCTTCACTGCGGACGCTGCACCTATCCGCCTATCGATCTCACGCTCCAGTTTTCCCTCATTCGTGAACAAGATCCCGAGATACTTAAACTCCTCCACTTGGGGCAGGACCTCCTCCCCGACCCAGAGAGGGCATGCTACCCTTTTCCGGCTCAAGACCATGGCCTCGGATTTGGAGGAACTGATCCTCATCCCGGCCGCATCACACTCGGCTGCAAACCGCTCCAGTGAAAGTTGTAAATCACGAACTGATGAAGCCAGTAGGACCACATCATCTGCAAAAAACAGAGAAGCGATTCTAAGGTCACCAAAACGGATCCTCTCAACACCTTGGCTGCGCCTAGAAATTCTGTCCATAAAAGTTATGAACAGAATCGGTGACAAAGGGCAACCTTGGCGGAGTCCAACTCTCACCGGAAACGAGCCTGACTTACTGCCGGCAATGCGGACCAAGCTCTGACACCGGTCGTACAGGGACCTAACAGCCCTTATCAAAGGGCCTGGTACCCCATACTCCCGGAGTACCCCCCACAGAACCCCCCGAGGGACGCGGTCGAATGCCTTCTCCAAGTCCACAAAGCACATGTAAACTGGTTGGGCAAACTCCCACGCACCCTCCAGGACCCTGCTGAGGGTGTAGAGCTGGTCCAGTGTTCCACGACCAGGACGAAAACCACACTGCTCCTCCTGAATCCGAGGTTCGACTATCCGACGGACCCTCCTCTCCAGAACCCCTGAATAGACCTTACCAGGGAGGCTTAAGAGTGTGATCCCCCTATAGTTGGAACACACCCTACGGTCCCCCTTTTTGAATAGGGGAACCACCACCCCAGTCTGCCAATCCAAGGGAACTGCCCCCGATGTCCACGCGATATTGCAGAGTCGCGTAAGCCAACACAACCCTACAACATCCAGAGCCCTAAGGAACTCCGGGCGAATCTCATCCACCCCCGGAGCCTTGCCACCGCGGAGCTTTTTAACCACCTCGGCGACCTCAGCACCAGAGATCGGAGAACCCGACCCAAAGTCCCCAGGCTCCGCTTCCTCAGTGGAAGACGTGCCAGTAGGATTGAGGAGGTCTTCGAAGTATTCCGCCCACCGACTCACAACATCCCGAGTTGAGGTCAGCAGCACGCCACCCCCACCATAAATGGTGTTGGTCGCGTACCTCTTTCCCCCCTGAGACGCCGGATGGTGGACCAGAATCGCCTCGAAGCCGTACGGAAGTCATTCTCCATGGCCTCTCCGAACTCCTCCCACGCCCGAGTTTTTGCCTCAGCAACCACCCGAGCCGCATGCCGCTTGGACTGCCGGTACCTATCAGCTGCTTCCGGGGTCCCACAAGCCAAAAAGGCCCAATAGGACTCCTTCTTCAGCCTGACAGCATCCCTCACTGCCGGTGTCCACCACCGGGTTCGAGGGTTGCCACCACGACAGGCACCAACAACCTTGCGGCCACAGCTCCGATAAGCTGCCTCGACAATAGAGGCGCGGAACACGGCCCACTCGGACTCCATGTCCCCCGCCTCCCTCGGAACGTGTTCAAAGCTCTCCCGGAGGTGGGAGTTAAAGCTCCGTCTTACGGGAGACTCTGCCAGACGTTCCCAGCAGACCCTCACAATACGTTTGGGTCTGCCAGGTCTGACCGGCATCCTCCCCCACCATCGGAGCCAACTCACCACCAGGTAGTGGTCAGTTGACAGCTCCGCCCCTCTCTTCACCCGAGTGTCCAAGACATGCGGCCGCAGATCAGATGAGACGACAACAAAGTCGATCATCGAACTGCGACCTAGGGTGTCCTGGTGCCAAGAGCACATATGGACACCCTTATGCTTAAACATGGTGTTCGTTATGGACAATCCATGACGAGCACAGAAGTCCAATAACAGAACACCACTCTGGTTCAGATCAGGGGGGCCGTTCCTCCCAACCACACCCCTCCAGGTCTCACTGTCATTGCCCACGTGAGCGTTGAAGTCCCCCAGTAGAACAAGGGAGTCCCCAGGAGGCGCACTCTCCAATACCCCCTCCAAGGACTCCAAAAAGGGTGGGTAGTCTGAGCTGCCGTTTGGTGCATAGGCACAAACAACAGTCAGAGCCCGTCCCCCCACACGTAGGCGAAGGGAGGCTACCCTCTCGTTCACCGGGGTGAACCCCAACGTACAGGCACCAAGATGGGGGGCAACCAGTATGCCCACTCCTGCTCGGCGCCTCTCACCAGGGGCAACTCCAGAGTGGAAGAGTGTCCAACCCCTCTCAAGGAAACTGGTTCCAGAGCCAGAGCCATGCGTTGAGGTGAGTCCGACTATTTCTAGCCGGAACCTCTCAACCTCACACACTAGCTCAGGCTCCTTCCCCACCAGAGAGGTGACATTCCATGTCCCAATGGCCAGCTTCTGTAGCCGAGGATCAGACCGCCAGGGTCCCCGCCCTCGGCCACCACCCATCTCACATTGCACCCGACCCCTTTGGCTCCTCAGACAAATAGTGTTAAATTATTATTTTATCTATGAATGTTTCTGTTAAAATATTATTTTGTATAAATGTTTCTGTTCAGTGCCCTGATCCTCATCCACCCCCGGAGCCTTGCCACCGCGGAGCTTTTTAACCACCTCGGCGACCTCAGCACCAGAGATCGGAGATCGGATCAATCCTCATAAAGCAACCGGACCAGACAACATCCCAGGGAAAGTTCTGAAGGAATGTGCGGACCAGCTCTGTGAGGTGCTGGCTGACATCTTCACCACCTCACTTGCACTGGAGTCAGTTCCCACCTGCCTGAAGACCGCGACCATCATCCCAGTCCCAAAGAGCTCCACAGTGACTGGTCTGAATGACTATAGACCGGTGGCTCTCACCCCGATAGTCGCTAAATGTTTTGAGAAACTGGTCATGTCCCACATCAAGGCAACCGTCAACATCAACGAGGACCCTCATCATATGCATACCGCGAGAACCGATCAACAGAGGATGCCATCTCCTCTGTGGTCCACACTGCTCTCACCCACCTGGATCAGAAGGACTCATACGTGCGCATGCTCTTTGTGGACTTCACATCTGCCTTCAACACCATGATCCCCCAAACTCTGATAGACAAACTATCTACACTTGGACTAAGCCCCTCCATTTGTAACTGGGTACTAGACTTCTTAACAAACAGACCACAGTCCGTGAAGATCCACAACTTCTCCTCCTCCACCATAACCCTCAGCACTGGCTCTCCTCAAGGATGTGTGCTGAGCCCTCTTCTGTTCACTCTGCTCACATATGATTGTACAGCCACACTTCCAGGCTGTCATATTGTTAAGTTTGCAGATGATACAGCGGTGGTGGGATGCATCACAAACAATGATGAGTCCAGCTACAGACAGGAGGTGGAACACCTGGAGAGCTGGTGCAAAGAGAATAATCTTCACATGAATGTGAAGAAGACAAAGGAGATGATTGTGGACTTCAGAAGGCAAAGCTCTCAATTTACCGATCGATCTACGTTCCCACCCTCATCTATGGTCATGAGCTTTGGGTTATGACCGAAAGAACAAGATCTCGGATACAAGCGGCTGAAATGAGTTTTCTCCGCAGGGTGGCTGGACTCTCCCTTAGAGATAGGGTGAGAAGCTCAGTCATCCGGGAGGGACTCGGAGTAGAGCCGCTGCTTCTCCACATCGAGAGGAGCCAGTTGAGGTGGCTCGGGCATCTGGTTAGGATGCCTCCTGGACGCCTCCCTGGTGAGGTGTTCCGGGCATGTCCCACCGGGAGGAGACCCAGAGGAAGACCCAGGATACGCTGGAGGGACTATGTTTCTCGGCTGGCCTGGGAACGCCTTGGGATTCCTCCAGAGGAGCTGCTTCAAGTGGCTGGGGAGAGGGAAGTCTGGGCCTCCCTACTTAGGCTGCTACCCCCGCGACCCGACCTCGGATAAGCGGAAGAAAATGGATGGATGGATGGATGGAACATAGGTGGATCTGCGGTGGAGGTGGTCTCCAGCTACAAATACTTGGGTGTACACTTGAATGATAACCTCAGCTGGAGCAACAACACCACCAGCCTGATCAAGAAAGGTCATCAGAGACTCTACTTCCTCAGACGGCTGAGACGAGCTGGTCTGAGCAGCCCAGTCCTCACCTCCTTCTACAGGTGTGCAGTGGAGAGCATCCTGTGCTCCAGCATCAATGTGTGGCATGGAGGCTGCACAGTTGAAGAGAGGAAAGCTCTACAGAGAGTGGTGAAGGCTGCACAGAAGTCTGTTGGAGTCAGTCTCCCCACCATCACAGACATTTACACCTCCAGATGCAGGAAAAGAGCCACCTGCATCATGAAAGACCTCACTCACCCAGCACACTCACTCTTTGCCCCACTCCCCTCAGGACGGAGGTTGAGGAGCATCAAATGTAGAACCACTAGACTGAGGAACAGCTTCTACCCTGAGGCTGTTAGACTCATGAATAAATAAATAATAAGAATAAACACTGCAAAATATCACATCATGCTGATGCTGATCTGTTTTCTTGTTGCTGTGTTCATCTGTGACCATCTGCTCATACAGACTCATGTTCGTGCTGCTGTTTATAATGATGTTTTTCCACTACATTAGGGCTTAGTGTATTACTAGTTGATGTTTCTCTTAGTTAATTCTAGATGTTATTACTGTTTTTCTCTTGCATTTGTTGTTGGATGTAACTGGGACCCCGTGTACATAATCTCGTTTTCATCACATGTACCACATGCGGTGCAAATGACAATAAAGACTCTCTGACTCTGACTCTGACTCTGATAATTACTTCTTTTGTGAATTGACACAACATAAAGAAACTGAATTGAATTGAATCTTAGAACATCTTTAATCAGCACACACAGCAGTTTTGCTCAAAATACTATAATTTTAAAGCCACCGTACTATAGTTCATATTTTTTTTACCTGGAAACCCGACTGACATGGAAACTACAGCATTTTTCATGTAAACCAACTTATTTTTTGTTTATTACCCCCAATAAACATTGAAAAAACACTAATGTTTCCTGTAAACGGGGCCTTATAGTAGGTAGATCACTTTGACTTGATAATTTCAAAAGTAGCTCACATGCTGAAAAAGTCTGGACACCCCCTGTTTTAGAATGTATAAGCATAAATAAGACATTTTCTGTTTTTTGCAGAAAAAAGTCATCTTCATTTATTGCATTATTTTCTTTGTGCAGGATAAAACTTAAAAAAACAAAGTTTGCTTTCCTAAAATACTTTTATTTGCAGTTATTTCATTTTCCAGCAGGAAGAAAATCATGCCTTTACAGCCCATGTAACAGAAGAGGCCTCTTTTATATAAAAAAAGACAAGCCCCATAAAATAGTAAATTTAAAGTTTTTATATATCATTGAGGGAAAAAAAGTGTAAAAGAAACAAGAAATAAAGACAATTTAAGCCAAGTCACAATTTTTTTCCTGTGGTCAGTTGCAGCAGTGGTTTCAGCGAACAAAAGTGCATGGGCACAAAAAGCTAACTTTGTAGTTGAAGCAGCGTCCAGATTTCTGGTCTGCATTGCGGCAAACAAACCCTTGAGTTGGACTGAAGCTGAAAGAAGAAAAAAATCAGATAATGAGCCAGCAATCAAATCCAATTTAGATTTTCAATAACACATATTTAAAATAATAACATTAATGGT
>JBBPBX010036266.1:0-29335 GCA_038048925.1 Garcialebias charrua | reverse complement strand
AATAATATTTTAAGTGGTTTTACTATGTACTTTTCGGCATATAAGTCGCAGTTTTTTTACTAATTTGCTTGTCCTGCGGCTTATACGCCGAAGCGTCATATTTATGGATTTTTTCCCATACAGTATTTTTAGACCCATTTTTGGCTTTGATATCGCCGTTTTTCATTTTGGCAAAACAATGGTGCAGTACCACTTTTGTCCGCTAGGGGGACACTTCCAGAGAGTACACAAACTGTTTCTAGCTCATGTGTCCGAAAAAAGCCTCCTCTGCTCGGACTGACTCTGTCGCTGCCTGCCTCCTGCTCTGGATGTAGCTACTGTTCGCTGTGTTGTTAGCTGTGTTTTTTAGCAAGATAACTCATAAACCACACCGCGGATTTTCTTGAAACTTACAGAGCGTAATTATTTGGTGGTAATTTACAACTGACTAGCTTTATGAGATGTTTGAGATTTAAAAAAAACCCGATATTTTATTAGCGGTTAGCTAACGTTAACAGATACTGTACCTACTATTGATGATGATGATGATGATGATTTATTTGTTTTCTCAGGGACAGTGCACAACAATACATTGACCTACAAAAACAGGAAAGATGCATTGTGCCAGGTTATAGTAATAATTAGGGGTTGAACGAGTACATAATTTTTAACCTCGACATTAACATAAAAAAACTCGAACGACGCTCGAGTAGCCGATGACGTCACAGTGTCTTACGATGCAAAATAAATAAATAAATATAAATGCCTAAAAACGTCTTTACAAAAAGAAAAAAAAGACCAACAAAGCATTGGGAGCATTTATTATGCTCCTATCATTTATCATACTGCACATAAGTCACAGGAAAAACAAAACTATTAGTTATATTAATAATATTAAAAGTGAAAGTATAAAGCGATGAAAACCGAAACTTAAAAACAAATGGGGCCACAGCCACACCGTACCACCGCCTGCAGCTGTGCAATTTAGGTTTACTTTTAGAGATTGTGTTTATAGATTGTTGGTAGCTCTAGAGAGATGAATATTTGTTTTTTTTTGTTTGTGAAACGAGAGAAAGGAAGCCGTTTCGGCCGTGTTATAATATGGGACCTGCATTGCAACACTGCCCTCTGCTGTCACAATCTACTACAAAGAAAGTCAACACGAAGTAGCGCATTTTATAAAATTATAAACTGTTTTACCTTTTTGACAAGACGGCCTGCTCCATTAACATCCGTGCGCACACAGGAATCCATTTTGTAGCGTCTACTAAAAGCTAAAAGCTGCCCCGCGCGCTGTGAAATGTGAAATGTGACGTCACTGCGGGTACCCGAGTTGGACAAAAAAGCCTCGATAGAAGTCAAAGCACTCGAGCTGTCGAAAACTCGGGTACTCTGTTAATGCACTAGTAATAATACTAATTTCCGCCTGTAGTCCCCGGACAGGTTGATGTTTAACAAGAGTAACGGATTTTTGTAAGTGGATGAGAAAACCATTAAACACAAATACAGACACAATATATACTACATACATATCATACCTCGCCCCTCAAATATACCATACATTAAAAACTTTCAAAATTTCACCAGTTCTCTCACACACACACGCACTACCAGTTTGTTCACATACACACACACACACACACACACACACACACACACACACACACACACACACACACACACACACACACACACACATACACATCATATATACATAATCACACTTCTTCAAACAAACCTACAAACTGTACTTTCACTCACACACAGTCATCACTGGTGGGTGCAAACCTGCTTTGATAAAAGCCATTTCCTTGTCAGATGTGCAAACGTTGGGAAACTTGTACATTTTATAATCTCAGTAGGCAGAATATTCCACTGACTCATGGCAACAACAGAAAAGACGGATTTAGCAAAAGAGGTCCTACATTTAGGGATGCTGCACTCTCCTCTAGAGGTCGCCCTTGTGACTCGAGTTGTTTTTTCTGAGTTCAATATGACAAACCTTCTTAGAGGAGGAGCAGCCATACCATGGATGATTTTAAAAAGTAGACAAATATTTGCATGAAATATTAAATTGTCAAAGTTTAAAAGATCATATTTGAAAAGAATATGACAGTGGTGATATTGTCTGGATTTCCTATCATGAATTTTTATTGCACTTTTGAACATTGATTCAAGAGGCTTTAGAGCTGTTTTACTAGCCTGTGACCAGCTAGTCATGCAATACAGAAAACGCGAGAAAATCATAGAGTTTAAGTACATATATGATGCCTCAGTAGTAAGAGATCCTCGTATGTACCTGAAGTTCACCAGACTAAATTTTAAAGAGTATTTAGATATATAGCTCATAAACCACTCGGTGGATATCTTTTCTGCCTACAGAGTGAAATTATTTGGGGTTTCATGTACAAACTGTTGCCCTGTATAAGACATTTGAGATAAAATTCAATTTTTTTATTCGTGTTTTTAGAGACGGAATCGTCTCGTTAGCTTCGGTTTTATTTCCGTTTAGTCAAGTCAAGTCAAGTCAATTTTATTTCTATAGCACAGCTTAAAACAGATAAACTGTTATCAAGGTGCTTCACACACACAGCATAAAAGTTTTAAAATGTACAGAAACAGTAACACACACCAATAGTAACAATTATGATATTAACAGTAGTAAAAGTACCTAAAAATGTATAAGAACAAATTAAAATGAAAAAACACAGTAAAAAATATATATATATACACTACGACAGCTCACACAGTATGAAACACCAGAGAGAACAGATGGGTTTATAGTCATAAACCACTCAACGGATATTTTTTAGGCTTACAGAGTGAATGGTTATGCTCAGGAACTCTTGTGCTATAATGTCAGCTAAGAAATATATTTTTTCTCAGCAAAGAAATAATTGTTTTTACCGTGTTAATCTTGTAAAGTCCTTCCGTGCTGGCTCGCTTCTGTGGCCGCCATTTTCAGCAGGGCAAATGAGGCGCTGACGCGTCGCGTAGCGGTGACACATAATAGATGCGACTTATAGGGCGAAGCAACGTATTTATGGATTTTTTCAAATTATTCCCAATAATTGGACAAAGCGGCTTATACACAGAAGCGACTTTTACCCCGAAAAGTACGGTACACAGAATGTCATAAAAACGTATGTACCGTACTTCCTCAGGAAAATATTAATTTGCAAGAACATAAGTTTTGTCCTACAGATTATAAACTCTTATTTGCCACAGGTGTTGAGAAATTTCAGAAGTTTGTTCAACTCAGTTCTGGTGGTTTTGGAGTGATGACAGGATGCATCCATGCAGCCTACGTGAATTATAATTCTGTGGACAGAGGGTGGGAGTGTGTGCAGGCTGGGGAGTTTTACAAGAATGATGAGGACTGTGGCTCCTTGGATACAAAGTATAATGACATTGAAGTAATGAATTTATTGTGGGACTACCGCCAGACCTTTGAAACACCACCTCCCTTTCTCTGTTCAAGACTGCCCTGAAAACCCATCTCTTTAGACTAGCTTATCACTAACTTTACTAAATGTATTTTTATCTTCCATTTTATATCCTTTATGTATTTTATATTTCAATTTGTCGCTGATAATGTTTGCTCTGTATTACACTGTGTTGGTTTGTTAAGTGTCCTTGGGTGTCCTGAAAGGCGCTTTTAAATAAAATTATTATTATTATTATTATTATAAATGGTAAATGGAGCTTATTTATATAGCGCTTTCCAGCCCCCTGTGAGGGACCCCAAAGCGCTTTACAATACCAACCATCCACCCATTCATACACACATTCATACACCGGTAGCGGTGACTGCCATGCAAGGCGCCTTCCAGTCCTACCGGGAGCAACTCGGGGTTAAGTGTCTTGCCGAGGGACAAAACGACTCATGGTGTGAGGAACCGGGATTCGAACCTTCCGATCGGGGGATGACTGCCATTACCACTACACCACGGCCGCCCATAATATATATTATATATATATATATACATATATATATATATATATATATATATATATATATATATATATATATATACAATATATATATATATATATATATATATATATATATATATATATATATATATATATATATATATATATATATATATATATATATATATAATATATATATATATATATATATATATATATATATATATATATATATATATATATATATATATATATATATATATATATATATATATATATATATATATATATATATATATATATATATATATATATATATATATATATATATATATATATATATATATAATATATATATATATATATATATATATATATATATATATAATATATATATATATATATATATATATATATATATATATATATATATATATATATATATATATATATATATATATATATATATATATATATATATATATATATATACATATATATATATATATATATATATATATATATATATATATACATATATATATATATATATATATATATATATATATATATATATATATATATATATATATATATATAGGGCGGCCGTGGTGTAGTGGTAATGGCAGTCGTCTCCCGATCGGAAAGTTGGCGGTTCGACTCCCGGGACCCGCACCATGTGTCGTTGTGTCCTTGGGCAAGACACTTAACCCTGAGTTGCTCCCGGTAGGACTGGAAAGCACCTTGCATGGTAGTCTGCCGCCACCGGTTTATGAATGTGTGTAGCATTCAATATATGTGTAGCACTTTGAGATTTTCAGTAATGAAAAGTGCGTTATAAATTGAATTAATTATTATTATTATTATTATTATATAATACATATATACATATACAGGTAGTCCCCGAATTACGAGCGCTCTGATCTGCGAGGTTCCAGACTTACGAGCTGCGAATTTTTGGAAAAAACGAAAAAAATACTGAGTTTTCATGTGTTTTTTCACTACAGTTAGCTAGTTAAGCATATAAACACACGTTTCCGATCATTTTTATGCACTCAAAAGTAGTTTTTAGATGAAAATAGAGTGTTTTTAGGTGCGCTAGCGAAAACCGTTCCAATTTACGAGCGGATTTCCGGGTTTACGAGAGAAATGGCGGCCGTTCCAAATTACGAGATTTCCGGTTTACGAGCGCCTCGTTGTGACGGATCTCGCTCGTAAATCGGGGAGTACCTGTATATATATATATATATATATATATATATATATATATATATATATATATATATATATATATATATATATATATAATATATATATATATATATATATATACATATATTATATATATATATACATATGTATTATATATATATATACATATATATATACATTCATTCAACCTTTATTAATACAGGCTAGCCTCCTTGAGCCACGGTGACTCATTTACAAGAGGGACTTACATATATATTCATATGTAAATATGCCCCCAAGGCCTCCTCCACTTGTGGACTTGGAAAAGGCATTTGACCGCGTCCCTCGGGGGGTTCTGTGGGGGGTACTCCGGGAGTATGGGGTACCAGGCCCATTGATATGGGCTGTTAGGTCCCTGTACGACCGGTGTCAGAGCTTGGTCCGCATTGCCGGCAGTAAGTCAGGCTCGTTTCCAGTGAGAGTTGGACTCCGCCAAGGTTGCCCTTTGTCACCGATTCTGTTCATAACTTTTATGGACAGAATTTCTAGGCGCAGCCAAGGTGTTGAGAGGATCCGTTTTGGTGGCCTTAGAATCGCTTCTCTGTTTTTTGCAGATGATGTGGTCCTATTGGCTTCATCAGATCGTGATCTACAGCTTTCGCTGGAGCGGTTTGCAGCCGAGTGTGATGCGGCCGGGATGAGGATCAGTTCCTCCAAATCCGAGGCCATGGTCTTGAGCCGGAAAAGGGTAGCATGCCCTCTCCGGGTCGGGGATGAGGTCCTGCCCCAAGTGGAGGAGTTTAAGTATCTCGGGGTCTTGTTCACGAATGAGGGAAAACTGGAGCGTGAGATCGATAGGCGGATAGGTGCAGCATCCGCAGTGAAGCGGGCGCTGTACCGGTCTGTCGTGGTGAAGAGAGAGCTGAGTCGAAAGGCAAAGCTCTCAATTTACCGATCGATCTACGTTCCCACCCTCATCTATGGTCATGAGCTTTGGGTTGTGACCGAAAGAACGAGATCTCGGATACAAGCGGCTGAAATGAGTTTTCTCCGCAGGGTGTCTGGACTCTCCCTTAGAGATAGGGTGAGAAGCTCAGTCATCCGGGAGGGACTCGGAGTAGAGCCGCTGCTTCTCCACATCGAGAGGAGCCAGTTGAGGTGGCTCGGGCATCTGGTTAGGATGCCTCCTGGACGCCTCCCTGGTGAGGTGTTCCGGGCATGTCCCACCGGGAGGAGACCCAGAGGAAGACCCAGGACACGCTGGAGGGACTATGTTTCTCGGCTGGCCTGGGAACGCCTTGGGATTCCCCCAGAGGAGCTGCTCCAAGTGGCTGGGGAGAGGGAAGTCTGGGCCTCCCTACTTAGGCTGCTACCCCCGCGACCTGACCCCGGATAAGCGGACGAAAATGGATGGATGGATGGATGGATGGCCTCCTCCACGCCAACAGAATGGCCTCATATACATACCAATGGCTGCAAAAATGCTAATTCAATGAGCCATTTGACTAACTCCTATGGGAACTATAGTTGGAATAGCCAAATGGCTCACATTTGGGTAGTACAGGTGCTAACACAGAAATTCAACACAAAGGAGGAAAACGATTAAAATGCTGTTCTTGTTTCAGGTTTAAAGCTGTTCTTGTTTCAGGTTTAAAGAAATATTTAACCTGCAGCCCTCTGAGAACCCGAGGGCTGCAGAGAATGTTGTTGTTTTAAGAGCAGGCTTAAAACTAATCTTTTTAACTGCATTTCCTGAACTGACAAGAAAGTTCATGCTCAGTAATCCAGATATCAAATTAATGCTCAATAATTCCTGAACTGGTTCATCTCTGTTCAATCTATACATTTTCCATACTATTTCATTAATAATTACAATAATTACAAATAATTTATTTTGTTAACACTAGTTACAACACTAGTTTAAGTATGAAAGGCAGTGATAGGCAAAATAAATAATGTAGTAATGTGAGAAATAGCGATCTTTACTGTGGTACAAGTTACATCAGGTAAGCTGTTAGCAAACATTAGCTTATCTGTAGCAGCTACGAGGGACATGTATGTTATCACTTCCTCTGCCAGTCCCCAGACCTGTTATTAACATGAAGATTTGGACGTCCTCCACAAATTTGTAACTGGTTATTAAGCATCCATCTATGGATGTTCAGCTGTGAAGCTGCTCGTTTTAGGCACTCCTCGTAGTCATTAAATAATTAACAGTATCAGTTACTTCTTGGTGACAACTTGTTGCTCTTCTCCACCAGAGGGCAATACTGCTTCGTCTGACATGATGGGGTCAACTACGACCACTATTTTCTGCAGCTGTTGCGCCTTGGTCAAGAGTCTGTAATCTGTTTGTTCGCTATCTTCCACAACTGTAAACAACAGCGCGGGACCGCAGGCGGAAGTAAAAAACCGGCTTCCGCTATGAATTATGGGTAGTGGCGGGAAGTCAGGGATAAGGTGGATACACACCAATTTGTTATATTTTACTTGTGAAACAAACAAAAGATTAATTTCTGTAATTTCAAAGTGCAGAATTCTTTTCCTTAGAATAATTTTTCAAACGTTAAGTAATGTGAGAAAAAAATGGTTTGTTTGCACAGTATATATCTTAAAGACCGTGTAAAGTGAAATTAAATGTGTGTTTTTATTTTGTCACACGGCATAAATATGGGTTATTAATCACCCATATAAAGCTGACTGATTAAAAACATTGATTTCCTTATAAAATTAAGTCTCAAAAATCATGAAAAAACATGATTTTGCCTTGCTCTAGAACGCTGGGGGCGTGTCAGTGCAGCTGCGCTCATGTCTTGCCCCCTTCAGAGCTGAGCTGAGCTGTGTGTGGAGGCAGAGAAGGAGCAGCAGTAAGCCTGCTCTGTTTTTATCTGACTTATGGCCGGTCACCTCGCATGCGGGGTCTGTGTTGGTGATTAGTAATCACGTTGATAAGTTATCTCATCTGTCAGCGGAGTCACGGCCAGGATTGAGTCACGGCTCTCACACACACACACGTGCGCGGAGAGAAAAAAGACAGGGCTGCGCAGCGGTTTTCTGTGTTTATATGTTCATGAAAAGTTTATATGTTTAAAAAGTTAAAAAAAATAAATTAAAAACAGGAAGCGCTGCTCCTTTATACCACACAGCAGACCTGCACACCAGGAAATAGAACCTGTGCAGCCTCGTTGGACATGACTTTAGTTCACTCGTGACAAGTTCATGAGGAGGAAGCGAATGGTGACAGCTTCAAGTGATCACTTTCATTCATTCATTCAACCTTTATTTAGTCAGGTAAATCTTTTGAACCTCATGACTTTTGGCAAAAAAAAAAGAAATGTCACAATGGAGCGGCTGCAGTCCATGCGAGTACTCGAGGGAGACGGTAGGTAGCGAGTGAACGGCTCCACCCATGCGAAGAACAATTTATACGACTGGAGCACAGGGGGTAGGGCTATACTAATGAGGACCGCGTGACGAAACGCGGTCACGTTTAAAACACGCCTCAAAAATCCTGAAACACACATGTCTTTATACACAGTTTCAGCTATAACTCAAAAATTAATTGAGCTACAATTTTGAGACTTTTTACTCATTTACAACATTACAATTATCACATTTATAATGTTTATTTAAAGGGGACCACAGATGCAAAAATCACTTTTTAATGTTTTTTTTACTCAACTTTGGGTATTAACTTCATAAAAAAACAGTCCTTGTGCCAAAAAAATGCACCCACTGGTTTATTTACTCTAAGTAGATTTATTTATTTTTGATAAATACACCAGGATTCACACTTCCTGCAGTTATTGACGTCACAGGCCGTAGCCAATCACCTCAAACCTGAGTCCAGCCCCTCACCTAGCAACCCCTGGTTAGGCTCAACCCACTTCTGTATTAAACACATGACTGTTGTTTTTCATGATTTCATCTCATCTTTTGTTTATATGTTCTTAATTTCATGTGTACAGCACTTTGTTGCAGCTGTGTTTTTTTTAAATGGCTTTATAAATAAAGTATAATTGTTATTTTTATGTTTTAGTTCAATTTTTAGTGTATTTGCGATCGCTGCCAACGCGCAGCCGGCAAAAATTAAACGAGCGGACCCCCGGCTTAGGGACCGGTTGCGACGGGACCCTCTTCCGGCGCGATGGAGCGGAGCTTCAACTGTACAGCCTCATTTCAGCCTCGCAGCAGGCTCGCAGCAGCGAGGACCTTCTCCTTACAGATTAATTTACGGGAGACACTTGGTGAACTTTGTTGTCTTGACTGGAACAGCGATAACTCCCAAAATCTCCGCGTGCAACGAGCGGAGCTGGCGAAAACCGGAAGAGGAACAAGCTAACATTAGCTTCGGATTCGGGTGGTCTCATGCTAAAAGGAGCAGCTCATGGTGGCGCGCTCAGACGGGTTTCGGTAAGTTATCTTAAGCTAGCACTAACAGTAAGTCAAATGAGTAATAAAAAAAGAGCTAATTTTAAAACAACAACACATTACAGATACTGGCTGTGCAGAGGGCGTAAACAGATCGTTGAAGGGCGTGGACTTCAAGAAACCGGTCGTTCAAAACGAAAGTTAAAAATGGCAGAATTAAAAAGGGTATAATTGAATTATTTTGTGTATTAAAATGAATTAATATTGTCAAGATAGCACACAGAAATAACATAAAAATTTTAAATACCTATATGTGGTCTCCTTTAAGAAAATGTTGAAATTCACTTTACACGGTCTTTAAGTCAGGCAAAGTCCCTCAAAGCTCTGGAGCTCCTTGCAAAGCTACGAGCATCTGGGCCGGACCCAGAGATGTAATCTAACTTTGATGTAGAGGACCCACTCTGATCCTAGCTGAGCTAGGAGATCAAGAAGTGGGAGAAGCAGTTCCGGCCTCCCCCCAACCAGATTGTGGAACTTCCGAGTGCATAGACATTGTGAAAGGGTAAGCACCTTACTTTTAGTCATCGTTAGCATATTTTATGAACGGACATGGCAAGTGACAGACTCCACATGATGTGGATCTGAGTCTAGCAGTGAAGCTCTAGTAAACATGTCACCATTTAAATTTTTGCTTATTTACCTTCATGCATATCTCTATCAAAGGTTCTCCCTCTCTTTCTCTCTCCCTATCCATCCCTCTCAGGTAACTGGGGAGGAGGAGCAAGGTAGCAGTCCTACCACTGCCAGCACTAGCTTAAGAACTCTCACCCACACTTCCAGATCAAAAGCACCCACTCCCATCCCCAGTAGCTCCAGAGCATTCACTCCCATCCCTAGCAGCTCAAGAGCACCCACTCCCATCCCTAGCCATAGGTCACTCCTATGGTTTGCAAGACCCCCTGAAGCCTCTCTCATGCTTTGTTTCCGGCCATCTGCGTCTGGTATATGGAACGGTACCAGGGGGTCACGGGAGTGCGTTTGACTCCAGAACTGGGTGAGTAAAGGCTAATTTCCAGCAAACTGTGTTTGGCCTCCAAGGACAGCTTTAGAGCATGAAAAGTAGCCCCCTCTTTCTTGACCTTTTCACTCATGGACCCCCAGAACCCCAGAAATTGCACCCTGAGTTCTGCAAGAAAAAGGGTCACAAAACGGAACTAGACGGTCACCAGCTGTACTTTCAATGAGGCGACCTGGGGCCTTATACTTTGGAGTACGTTTGGGCCCCGTGATTCGCATAGGAACCTTCGATCTGGGCAAGCTTGATACCGTTGGAAAGGTCTTTTTAAGACAAAGAGAATGAGCCCAAGCTTGTCTTGATGACCCCTTTCTATGTCCTACAATTAACCCGCAAAATTGGAGCTGTAGGCCCATTGACTTACATTGCCCATTGACTTACATTGCGTTTAGGTCTGTGTTCATCAGGCTGCCTCGGGCCACAGGAATAGACCAGAGCCACATAACTATAAAATCTGGTAGAAACGGTTGTGCTTAAGAGATCCTGTGGATTTGTTGGTGCTAGGTCAAAGTTAAGGTACCTTGATTAACTTTTGAACAAGCGGAGGCCTGTGGAAAATTCTTACCCTTTTTTTACACCTTCTGCAGCCTGTGGCTGTGTCTCAATTCAGGGGCTGCATCCTCATGAGTGCGCATTTGTCGGCCGCATACGTCATTGCCCCGCGCGGAGGACTGTCCCAATTCGAAGACTCCTCCTCATGCGGCCGAGGAATGCGGCCTACTTCCTGCCGAAATCGAAGGATGCATTCGTGAATCCTTCCAGACGGAGGCTATCCCAGAATTCATAGCGCCAGCAGAGATTTCGGGGGGGGTGGGGACTTTCTGCGTGCAGTGTCGGGGCTGCTGTGTGTTGTTGAGTCATCAGCTTGTTTTAACAACAACCTCAGCGCGAATATTCATTCAACATTTATTTAGTCATCTCAAACAACCTCAGCTCGAATATATCTCATTAAAATTTAACTTCAGAAACGACAAAAAAAAATTGTGTTAGCTGAATATTAGTGTTTCTGAGTTTACTGTTTTTGAAGAACTGATTACAAATCAGATTATTTTAAATGTGCGTAGCAAGGATTTTCTGAGGGGCAATCTTTTAAAACCCAGAGTGGACCTATGAAAGGCAAGTTGTCCAGTAGCACAGTTGGTAAATCAACCTGCGATTGGTGCAGAGACGCTTTTCTCGAAGCTGGTTCGAATCTCACTCGGTACGGTTAAAACTTATTTTACGTTTGTCTTTTATTGGATAAAAAAAAAGAAGGAGTTTCACAAACTCCTTCTTTTTAATCTCAGTCCTCATTTTTTATCCAATAAAAGACAAACGTAAAATAAGTTTTAACCGTACCGAGTGAGATTCGAACCAGCTTCGAGAAAAGTATCTCTGCACCAATCGCAGGTTGATTTACCAACTGTGCTACTGGACAAGTTGCATTTCATAGGTCCACTCTGGGTTTTAACAGATCGCCATTTATAAGCTGATTTGTAATCAGTTCTTAACAAACAGTAAACTCAGAAACACTAATATATATACATGTATTCAGATAAATAATATATTTTAGCGGCGTCCCTTCTCTTTCCACACACACCAAGCGGCACACAAGAACTTCCCACCCACTTCAAGAGAACGCCCCACCCACTTCAATGCCGGCAAACCTGAAGGCTAGACCGTCCCATTTCAGCAGTTTTGTCAGCCCACCCGGCCTTGTGAGTGCGTGGCCTACTTGGCCCAGCTAGGCTGGGTCCTCATGAGGATGCAGCCTCTGAATTGAGACACAGCCTGTATCTCCAAGTAGGAAGCATGGAACTACACCAAATTTGCTGGAGATGTAGACCAGGAGAGGTCGCATCTACTCTGAAAATCTGGGCTTCATACGAGTAGCGTAAGATCCCCAAACGGCCCGCAAAGTCCGGTCAGGTGTATTTTTTGTGAAAAATAGTGTTACAGAAAAAAATCATAACTCAGGATCCCAAAGTCCTGGAGACTCCAGATTTGAATCACATGTACATGGAGTAAGCCCTAAAGGAGTGTGAGAATTTTGTGCACGTACGTGCATGGGAAGAGGTCCAAATTTACAAAATATATTCAGAAAATTGAGTTTTTAGGGGCAAAAACTGTTTAAGTTCCTAACTCGGGGCCGAAAGCGTTTAGGGACCCCAGATTTGAGGTGTCAACATTGGGGGGAGGGTGGAACACATCCATCTTGTCATTGTTTTCATGACTGTTTTTTCATGATTCCAGCCTTGGGTCACGAATGAGGTAAGGTTCAGATTCCAACAGTGTTTTGCAAGTGTCAGATGACAATCCCAATTCATTTTTTTAGAAAGGTGCTAGGAGGCTGATTTTTGAGTATGTTGTTCTCGGGCTCAAGCCGAACGCGTGCGACTTGGTCCCGTGTTCCTCGGACCCCTGGGTCCCCCGTAGCGGCACCCCAAATGCTGGAAAAGGCATAAAAATCTAGGGTTGATATTTTTTGAACCGTCTGTCCGATTTCCACCAAACCTACATGGATCTTCACGTCTCGGGGCCTTGCTTAACAGATTTCAGATCCAGGGGCCTGGGACCCCTACAGGGCATACTTTTTTCAGGAGCCTCGTTAAGCAACGGGACCAAGACGGTTGGGTTTCGGAAGTAAAACTATGTGTGTTATCTATTTTGATGGTAAAATTTGTGTTTCGGGGATCCTTGGGACATAGCAATTTATGTTGCAATGTAACCCTAAGGGGCACAAGTCAACCATAAGGGGTACGACCCATACGTGACAATGTACCCCTAAGGGACACAAGTCAGCCATAAGGGGTACGGCCAATACATCACAATGTAATCCTAAGGGGCACCAGACAACCATAAGGGGTACTGCCCATACGTTACTATAAGGGATACCAGAAGGCACGAGACGGACATGGTCAATACTTTATCAATTCACATTGGTATTTCAATATCACAAAGTATTGACCGTGCCCGTCTCGTACCGTTCTATGCCCATGAGCATAGAACGATCCCACATGGACACGGCCAATACTTTATAATGTGAATACCTATGTGAATGGCTCGTGCCCGTCTCGTGCCTTCTGGTGCCCATGACCATGCCTCTCTGGTACCGTTCTATGCCCATGGGCATAGAACGGTACCAGAGGGGCACAGCCAATAATGAACTGTTTTTGGAACGAAAGAAAAGTTCTAGACATAACTTAATCTTCGGTCTCCAGTCCATTCTAAAAACAATTCATCTGTGAAAACAGAGCACTCTGTCCTTGGAGATGAGTTCCAACCCGAAAGGATACCACCGAATGTCTCTGACCTCTATGTAATCCAGCAAGTGGAAAAAAAGTCAAAAAAGTTCAAAATTATATTCCCATAATGTTTTTGGAAATTCCATACTGTTCGTAGGTAATCCCTTTGCGGTAAGCTTTCAATCCTTTGGAAAACATAGTCTGTTAACCCATGGAAAACTGAGTCTGTGATCCCTTGGAAACAAAGTCTTATAATCCACAACGGTAAATCCACAACGATGGGGGTTATTGATTTCATCAGCAAGAATGGTTTTTAATCAGCATGTAGAGGGGATCTCTCGATTGAAGCAGAGGAGGCGGGCCTTGGATGAAGGTTGAAGACCAACGTTGGATCAGCAGGTCCCCACATCGAAGGTTGCAGGCTGGATGGCTTCCAGTCGGTGCCACCCTGGTTCAATGTGTCATGCAATTATGTGGTTTTAGGTGGGCTTATGATAGGGATTCTACATTAAGCCTTACCTATATGCACCTGGTATGTAAGCTATCATGGATTAGATCAGCTAAAATTACCAATTAAGGGGTGGATCAATGCTGTAAAAATCAGAAATAGGGATCTATACCTATAGAAATGTGGAGGGCTTCTGTAACGAAGGCCTCTTCATTCAAACTATTCCTCCATTCATTATTTAGTTTAGGTTAAACTAAAATAAAAAAATGAAATCTAGTTTGGTCTAAATGTCTGTTGTCTTTTAGACGAACGACGCAAGATTTGGTAATCCCTAAAAATTTTGAAGTCTATGGCGAGACTCATCAAAATGAATAGATCTAGAATAGAAACGATCGAAACGGTTCTACCTAAATGATTGGAAGGTCAGTGTAGATTATAGTACCTTAAGTAGTATTGATCTACAATGACTTTTCAAAGATTGAGATCTTTAACAAAATGAACAGCATGTTGGCATAGTTAAAATCCATTTAAGTCTTCAACTTATCAACAATCAAAACCTCTTTTGGCTGGGAGTGTTCAGAAAACAATAACAACTTCAATAACACAAAAGTAGCAATCAAGCAACTAAAAACAACGTTTCACTACGTCAAACTCACTCTGGTCGTCAGATTCCAACATGTCACACACAAGAAAAACAGTTTTTAGCTTTATAACCGATGTCAATTAAATCCTGCTGATTTAAACGGTTGTTAAGGTTAGTTTTTGTTGCGGGTTTTATGCTTAGCGTTTCTAAGTTCTAGTTGGAACGGTTTCTTTTTGCAAATAGTATAGTTTAAACTGTTTAGTTTATTTACTATCCTGTGCTTGGATGACCTTCTTTTCCCATGAAGTCTTTGAGTTTGCGAGATCTTTGTCGTTTGTGGGGTTATTGAAATCTTTGTTTGATTCGTTATTCGTTAGGCGGTTCCGGTTCTGTGAGGTGCGGAGGTGTTATGAGCTGCTGCTGAGGAAAAACTTCAAGCCTGTGCGTGAGTATGATTATAAATCATTGGTAAGTCCATATTTATTTAAATAAAACTAGATAATTAAATGTAAGGTCATTAAAAAATATATACTAACATTTAATAACGATTTATTTGCNATATATATATATATATGTATATATATATATATATATATATATATATATATATGTATATATATATATATATATATATATATATATATGTATATGTATATATATATGTATATATATATATATATATGTATATATATATATATATATATATATATATATGTATATATGTATATATATATTTATAAGTATATATATATATATTATATATATACAGGTAGTCCCCGACTTACGAGCGAGTTCCGTTACAACGAGGCGCTCGTAACATGGAAATCTCGTAATTTGGAACGGCCGCCACGTGTCTCGTAAGTCCGGAATTTCGCTCGTAAGTTGGAACGGTTTTGCTAGCGCGACTACAAACACTCGTTTTTCATCGAAAAACCGCTTATGAGTGCATAAAAATGATCGGAAACGTGTGTCCACATGTTTAGCTAACGGACTGTGGTGAAAAAACACAGAAAAACTCAGTATTTTTTGCGTTTTTTCCAAAAATTTGCCAGCTCGTAAGTCCGGATGCTCGTAGGTCAGAGCGCTCGTAAGTCGGGGACTACCTGTATATATATATATATATATATATATATATATATATATATATATATATATATATATATATATATATATATATATAAATAGCTTGGTCCGCATTGCCGGCAGTAAGTCAGGCTCGTTTCCGGTAAAAGTTGGACTCCGCCAAGGTTGCCCTTTGTCACCGATTCTGTTCATAACTTTTATGGACAGAATTTCTAGGCGCAGCCAAGGTGTTGAGAGGATTTGTTTTGGTGACCTTAGAATCGCTTCTCTGTTTTTTGCAGATGATGTGGTCCTACTGGCTTCATCAGTTCGTGATTTACAATTTTCACTGGAGCGGTTTGCAGCCGAGTGTGATACGGCCGGGATGAGGATCAGTTCCTCCAAATCCGAGGCCATGGTCTTGAGCCGGAAAAGGGTAGCATGCCCTCTCCGGGTCGGGGAGGAGGTCCTGCCCCAAGTGGAGGAGTTTACGTATCTCGGGATCTTGTTCACGAATGAGGGAAAACTGGAGCGTGAGATCGATAGGCGGATAGGTGCAGTGTCCGTAGTGAAGCGGGCGCTGTACCGGTCTGTCGTGGTGAAGAGAGAGCTGAGTCAAAAGGCAAAGCTCTCAATTTACCGATCGATCTACGTTCCCACCCTCATCTATGGTCATGAGCTTTGGGTTATGACCGAAAGAACAAGATCTCGGATACAAGCGGCTGAAATGAGTTTTCTCCGCAGGGTGTCTGGACTCTCCCTTAGAGATAGGGTGAGAAGCTCAGTCATCCGGGAGGGACTTGGAGTAGAGCCGCTGCTTCTCCACATCGAGAGGAGCCAGTTGAGGTGGCTCGGGCATCTGGTTAGGATGCCTCCTGGACGCCTCCCTGGGGAGGTGTTCCGGGCATGTCCCACCGGGAGGAGACCCAGAGGAAGAGCCAGGACGCGCTGGAGGGACTATGTTTCTCGGCTGGCCTGGGAACGCCTTGGGATTCCCCTGGAGGAGCTGCACCAAGTGGCTGGGGAGAGGGAAGTCTGGGCCTCCCTACTTAGGCTGCTACCCCCGCGACCCGACCCCGGATAAGCGGAAGAAGATGGATGGATGGATGGATGGATGGATGGATGTTTTTGCTACTTTTCTATTGTTTATTGTTTAATGTATGTGTTTCATTGGCCTCGAGGCTCAATAAGATTTACCTGACTAAATAAAGGTTGAATGAAAAAAAATAAAAAAATAAAATTCAGTGTAACATTATTTTTGATCAAAGCTTGTAAGAACCCCCCCCCACCTACAGAGCAGTCTCTGGTGAAAACAACTCTCTCTCTCTGTAGAAGCAAGTTGGAAATGCTGTTGGAATGTGTGGTTAATTTGTGGGGGATGTATGTAAATGAATGTTCTTTGTGTGAGGGGGATCTTTTGTTTTGACCTACTGGAGAAGATAAGCTGGGAGAAGATTCTCAGGAGGGGATGTTTACCCACAAACAAAGATATCCACCCCCAGGCTCATGACACCTAATGGAAGAATTGTCATTTTGACAAACTCATGGCAGTTCTAGTGTTTTTTTTTCCCCCTGGGTTTGCTAGTGTTAAGGTTCACTTACCGGAATTGTGATCTCGTTTGAGGATTCCCTTGTGCCTTCCGCGGTACCTGCTGTTAGACAGTCAGTGTCACCTTGTGTAGGCATATCGATCGGCAGTGGTTGGCTAACTCTGGTCCACATTGTCTGATCGCCATAATCTATAATCGCGTCGAAGCGGTTTATAAAGTCTTGGCCAACCAAAAATGGGAATGAGTCAACGGCGGACACGTGTACCGGGTGGTATAGCGTCGTTTCACCAATCTGCATGTGAACCATGGCTATAGCTGTTAGGGTTGTTCTCGTCTCTGAGAGTCCCTGCAATACTACAGCACATTCTTTGAGGGGTATTTCCCTGTCAACACCGTTAGCGGCTATCCGTAGCTCCTCCAACAGTGTGGGTGACATAATGGTTATGTCGGCCCCACCATCCAGGAGGGCCTCTTCTGTGAGGACCCCTTCTAATGTGATTGACAGGTAAGCTTTCTTAGCGGGCCCCTTCCTGATAATGTTACACAGGAACCTATCAGGTTTTTTCCGACGTTTGTTACGTCTACCATTGTCTGTGTGATTTTCATTCACCTGTACTGGTAGTGCAGTCACACATGGGACCGAGTGTTCGGTCTGTGACGAGTCATTGTCTTTGGTGAGTGAGCTTTCCCCCCCTTTTTCTGATGAGGGGCTCTCGGACTCTGTAACAATGATGTCATGGTTACAGTCAACGTCTTGTTGACTGTATGTACCCTGATTGTCAGTATCCTGACCATCAGTATCTTGGTGACTGTCAGCAATTGTGGCATTGTTGTTATTTGTGTGCTCTGAGTTACTATCAATGATAGTGCTACACATTACTCCAGGTTTGTTTTCCTTGTTTGTTTTTTTCAAACTTTCTAACAACCGACGTATGTTCTCCATCTCTTCTGAGGACAGAGGTTTAGGGCCTTTTTTCTGGAACTTCTGTGGGTTTTTCCTCGCCCCGGACTGTTCAGTTTGAGGTGCAGGAGCTGGCGCATTGCTCGGGGGTCCCCTCTGGGACCACCCTCTTTCATATGAGTCTCCTTGGGACCCATATTTCTTTTTCTTTTGGAATGCCCCCCTTTTTTGATGATGGGGTTCTTCCTCTTGATGCGGCCTGTACCACTTAGGGTCTCTGGACCCCTTTTGGTCTTTGTTCCAGCGGACACCTTCATTTTGCGGTCTGTTAGGCTGGAAAATTTGTTTATTCTCGCCTTCATTAAAAGAGTGAGCTGGTGCTCTTGCTCCTTCAAGGTCTAGCGTTTGGTATCTGACCTTTTCACCTGTGTAATAGAATAAATGATGCTTGTAAGGTATTTAAACACTTACTGAGCCACCATTATTGGATGCGCAGTTTAGCAGACTTTAATCTTGCACAAACTGCCACCAAAGTGCGAGTTCTTCCTTTTTCCGATACTAAATTGTTTTTACTGTGATTAATCAGAAATGTAATTTCACGCTTAGACTTCAATTTATGTTGGTCTACCAAAAAAATAGACCTTTTATTGAAACTATCACAAGAATTACATTAAACATTTGTATCGATATTAGCTCTGATTTAATAACTACGTTGACAAGAATTCAAATTAAAACAAACAGACAATTAAAACTTAACTGTTGGCACATTACTTGACAGATTAATAGCTTATGAAAAATAAGAAATAGGAGGAAGGAGTTCTGGAGCTAAGTTAAGCTAAAGTTGTTTACTTTGAACCAGACCAGAGTGGCACCTTTCCCATACGGATCAGGCTGAGCCTCCGACACGTGCAGCATACAGACAACGCCTCTTTACCTGGTGACGAGACGTCTTGCGAGGTGAGGACTGAGAAGTTTGTGGACACTAACGGACTGTGTGGTCCAGTGAGCGTCCAGAGGACTTCGTGCGTGTATGACTGGATCAGACGAGCGGGAGCACGCATTCACCGGCAGGAACAGGCCCCAATCGCACTGGTTGGACTTTCAAAGTAAAACTTCAGAAAACAAATTCTTTCAGAAAATGAGTGTTGAGGCACAGCAAGGCTTTGCCGCGACTCTCAGCTGAGACGTGGGTCGAGTTGGCACAATGACCGGGCCGTCTATCAGCTTTCCCAGGGAAGAGAAACAGTTGCAAGTAGTTCTCCTCCAAAAACTCTAACCCAAAATGCAGGAAGTGCCCCTTAAGAAGGGGGTGTGACTTAGTCACATACTTCCTGCTGATTGGTTGTTGCACCCCTAGAGAGGGTGTGACTTTGCAAATGAGTGAGTTTGAGTGACAGATGATAGGGTAGACAAAACATAGAAAACATACGTGAGAAGATGCAGGTGCATGTGCACAAGTCCGTACTTTGTTTTGAGAACTGATTCATTGTTTTTAGAAAGGACGGGAGACCGAAAGCAAGCTATGTCTAGCACTTTTCCTTTGAAACAAAAACAGTTCAAACAAATACGAAGGATTGTTCCTTCAACTTTCGACACTTATTCTGCCTAGAGCAGACAGTTCAAAGCATGATCATTCTGAGATGTTCTCTTAACTTTGTCATATTTAAAATATACCAGTTTGGTAAAATCATCATTGAAATGACAAAAATACTGTTTGATCAATTCTGAATTAACACACATTAAAGAGAAAGTTCAATCTGATTAATTAGTGTCCATTAATTCATAATAATTGTTAACCAATATAGAGTCCACTTGTCCTTGAGAAACTCCTTGAGAGTTTCAAGAAGGTGTAACACTGAGAGTTTCAGAGAGATGTGGAGAGGCCCATATCCCATACGGACATGAGAGTGCTGTATCCCTACAGTCCCCCTTTTTGGAAATCATCGCCTGTCCTTGGGGATGAGTTCCAACACGAAAGGATACCACCGAATGTCTCTGACCTCTATGTAATCCAGCAAGTGGAAAAAGAAAAATCAAAAAGTTCAAAATTATACTCCCATAATGTTTTTGGAAATTCCATACTGTTCGTAGGTAATCCCATTGCGGCAAGCTTTTAATCCTTTGGAAAACATAGTCTGTTAACCCATGGAGAACTGAGTCTGTGATCCCTTGGAAAACAAAGTCTTATAATCCACAACGGTAAATCCACAACGATGGGGTTATTGATTTCATCAGCACCAATGGTTTTTAATCAGCATGTAGAGGGGATCCCTCGATTGAAGCAGAGGAGGCGGGCCTTGGATGAAGGTTGAAGACCAACGTTGGATCAGCAGGTCCCCACATCGAAGGTTGCAGGCTGGATGGCTTCCAGTCGGTGCCACCCTGGTTCAATGTGTCATGCAATTATGTGGTTTTAGGTGGGCTTATGATAGGGATTCTACATTAAGCCTTACCTATATGCACCTGGTATGTAAGCTATCATGGATTAGATCAGCTACAATTACCAATTAAGGGGTGGATCAATGCTGTAAAAATCAGAAATAGGGATCTATACCTATAGAAATGTGGAGGGCTTCTGTAACGAAGGCCTCTTCATTCAAACTATTCCTCCATTCATTATTTAGTTTAGGTTAAACTAAAATAAAAAAAATGAAATCTAGTTTGGTCTAAATGTCTGTTGTCTTTTAGACGAACGACGCAAGATTTGGTATTCCCTATAAATTTTGAAGTCTATGGCGAGACTCATCAAAATGAATAGATCTAGAATAGAAACGATCGAATCGGTTCTATCTAAATGATTGGGAGATCAGTGTAGATTATAGTACCTTAAGTAGTATTAATCTACAATGACTTTTCAAAGATTGAGATCTTTAACAAAATGAACAGCATGTTGGCATAGTTAAATCCATTTAAGTCTTCAACTAATCAACAATCAAAACCTCTTTTGGCTGGGAGTGTTCAGAAAACAATAACAACTTCAATAACAACAAAAGTAGCAATCAAGCAACTAAAAACAACGTTTCACTACGTCAAACTCACTCTGGTCGTCAGATTCCAACGTGTCACACACCAGAAATACAGTCTAAACTGATTAGTTTATTTACTAACCTGTGTTTGGACGACCTTATTTTCCCATGAAGTCTGTGAGTTTGCGAGCTCTTTGTCGTTTGTGGGGTTATTGAAATCTTTGTCCTTGACATGGGCATGACCTAACATCACCCCCCTGTGGTCATGAGGGACCACGCACACGGGTGTGGACGTCCGTCCATGGGCACGAGTTAGGATGCCATTGTTTAGTTTAAGCTGTTCGCGCAGTTTATGGGGAACCTTGTACAGGAACCTTATAGGTTTCGGCCAACGTACCTCTGTACGTTTACCTCTTTCTGCGTAATGCAGGTGTGTCACAACTGTCGGCGCCGTCGCAGGCGTGTCTCTGTCGTTGTGATGTATGTCTTCCCACTTCATGAATGAAGAGGTGCTCTTTGAGTCTGTAAGAACTATGTCATCTCTGAGTAGTTCTAGATTCAAATGCTCTTGAACCAAGGTTTCATAGAAAGCTTGGCTGATGACTGAATTACCTGTCCCAGAGGACAGCACAGCGTTCTCGGTGTGTGATCCTTGGATCTCTACACCGTCCTCTACCTGTGGTAGGAAGTGTGAGTCTGCCCCCCTTTTGTTTGAGGAGGGGTCCTCAAAATCAGTAACAATGAAGTCCAAGTGACTGTCAGCGTGTTGTAGACTGTCACTTTGTGGGCTCAGATGTCCTTGAACCAAGACTTCACTGAAAGCTTGGCTGTTTGCCGAATTACCTGTCCCACAGGACAGTACAGCGTCATCGGTGTGGGACTCTTGGATCTCCACACCTTCTTCTACCTGTGGTAGGTAGTGGTCAGGGAGTGCTGAAGGTGTCAGCTCGCAGAGGAGGTTCTCGTGTTGGGCCAGAGTCTGGTCCACTTGTTGAGTCTCCTCTGTCTCACCTGTATTTGAAGGTTCACTTACCGGGTTTGTGGTCTCGTTTTGGGAATCCCTTGTGACCTTAGCGGTACCTGTTGTTAGACAGTCAGTGTCCTGACCTTGGGGAGGTACCACGACTGGCAGTGGACTGCTCACTGTGGCCCACATGTCTGATTGCCATAATTTATAATCGCTTCAAAGCGATTTATAAAATCTTGGCCAACCACAAATGGAGCCCGGAGTGAGTCAAGATCAGACACATATACCGGGTGGTATAGTGACATCTCGCCAATCTGCATGTGGACCATGGCTATTAGGGTTGTTCTCGTCTTTGCGAGGCCCAGTTGATCACCATAAGTGTCTTTCACAAAGGGTATTTGCCTGCCAACATCGTTAGCGGCGGTCCTTAGCTCCTCAAACAGTTTGGCTGACATGACAGACACGTCTGAGCCGCTAACCAGGAGTGCTTCTTGCTCTAGGACCCCTTCCAATGTGAGTGGCAGGTAAGCTCTCTTAGCTATCCCCCTTTTTATAAAGTTACACAGAAACCGTTCAGGTTTTTCCACACGTTTCTGTGTACGCGTGACTCTGTCTGTGTAATCATCGTCGCTGTCAGCATCATGATGGCTGTCTGCCTCATGACCTTCAGGATGCGGATTTTCAGCAATTTGTTTGCTGTCAGCATCTGGACTTTTAGTACGCTGATCATCAGCAATTTGTTTGCCGTCAGCCTTTATGTCAGTGTTGACGTTGTTGTTGTCAACTGTGTGCACTGAGTTGTTGCAAAAGGCAGTGCTGCGCGTCGCTTCATCAGGATGAACAACGTTGTTTGTGTTATCATCAAGGACAACGTCACACGTTGTGTCAGCTTGGTCAACCACTGTAACATTCGAATCATTTGACAAACAAACCACATCCTCAGTCACGTCCTCGCGCGGAGGCGCCGTTCCCATAATCTGGAGCATGTGTGACTCATTGCATGTCTCAAACTGTGCAGTTCGAGGGGCAGGGGCAGGAGGGCCGCTTCTCGGGGGCACATGTCGGGACAGACCCTTTTTCAAAGGGTCACGGTTCCCAGACATCAACTTCTCTCGAAGTTCACCCACTGTGAGACCTAGGTGAGAACTCTTTTGGTTCGATCCGAACCATCTGTGTTCATCTAGAGAGCGAACACCTACCTCGTGTGGTTCACTGCTCATCTCAAGGTTTTCAACCTGAGGGGCAGGGGCAGAAGAACCTCCTGTGAACCGATCTGAGTCACTGGTCCAGCTGGAACTGATCTGTTGTTTGTTATCATGAGGGACCTGTTCACTGTTGCACTCTGAAGGAGAGGAAACCTCTTCTACTTCCTGCGAGTGGGATGTGACCTTTTGACCTGTACAAACCTCTGATGGTATCCTAGGTTGTATTTCAACCTCAAAAACTGACGCAGCATATTGTCTTATCACTTCCATGGAATCTTTTTTGCAATCAACCTTGAAATGAACACATTTCATTTGAAAAGGCATAAGATTCATAATGAAAAGACGTTTAAACTCCATATTTTCCTCTAGTCCAGGAATAGTTTTGCCCCCGGAGTAGACCGAGATTAGCCTGTCGTAGAATGACAGGGGACTTTCCCACTTATCCTGACGGACGTTCCTAGCAGCTAAGTAATTAGCATACGATGAGGCAGATTCCCCCTTTTTGCGGCAAGCACGGGCAGGAATCCCAAGGCCCCCATCCATCCATCTAGGATAAACAGAACAAGAGGCCTCCTCAGGTGGTTCACCTGTTTGAACGTCCATCTTTGTACTGATGTTCTGTGAAAAATCAAGTAAAGCGGGTCTCATTTCGCAGCTTGCAAATATGCAAAGTGTATGAGCTGCTCAGAAAACATCCAAGATGTTAAATGAAATAAAAGTCAGTGATGTTTAGTAATTTGTCGACCTGTGACAAGGTCAAACAAAAACGGCTGTCGTTGTGAGATTTTTTGTGAAAAACCAAGACAAAAGAAGCCTCATGTGTGTTATTTTAAACTTGCAGTTTAAAATAAAAATAGGGACAGAGAGCCAGTTTTGCACAGAATTAAAGATAAACTGTTAAGTTTTATCTAAAAACATACATGTCTGTATTAAATCTGTGTAACTGTTCTGCCATCAACATTTGATTATATGTGAAAATCAAATTCAAGTGTGCTGTGAGTACAATATTCTCAAAATGTTTCCCGTTTAAAACAGGAACAGTTACCATGTACACATTACAGGAAGACTGCGTCTTCTAATGTAACCAGCAGGGGTCACAGCGCTGGAAGTGAGTTTATCACAGCGACTGTAATTTCTCTATCTGACCGCTATAGAGGCGCTGTTATCACCAGTGAGCGCAGCCGTAGCTTTCAGCCCACACAGACATCCAACACGGATGAAAAGCATCAATCAGACAGATCTAAAGCGTAACGTGATAAGCTCTAGAACCCAGGCTCACAAAAACGAAATCATGTGAGCAAAATCGGTTGAACTGTGAAACATTTTAAACTGCGTTTAAAAGAAATAAGGTCGGTCCTCATAAAACCGGCAAAATCGGTGTCACGTGACCTGGTCACATGGCGATCGGCAGTTTTCAGAGCTACCGGCTCTGTCCACCCACTAAAATCTCAAAAACACCGCGATTAAACAGTCTTTTCAAAGACAGTAATGGACAAACAAGCACGGAAACTCGTCTGGGACAAGCAGCTGTGAAGTGAAAGTTGACGAGGAGCGGGGCTTCACCCACTGCGCATGCGTCAACACATACAGCGTAATCGACCAATCACAGCGAAGACAGAACTGTAGTTCTAAAACCCAAGTGTTCATGGGAAATTGTGTCTTCCAAACCTAACGCCACCCACTAGTGACGTGCCGTTCGAGCGGTGCGTTCACGGACCTGCGGTCTTTTGAACTCTAGCGAGGAACGGACTTTTTAACGTTCTAAAACAGTCATAAATACCGCAAAACACCGCGGTTAAGCCAGTCTTCGACGATACTACGTGCATAGAACTTAAACAACACAAATAAACTGTCAGAAATGTGTGCAAAAATGAAACTGACAACCAGAGCCTACAGAAACCAACGTTTTTGAACGCGACACACAATGGACCAATCACAGCGTTTTAAGCAGCCATCTTGTCTCTGTACCGTTCAGTGTTGCCAGGTGTACGATAATTATCGTATTTGTACGATAATTTGACCCTCTGTACGATGTACGATCAATAATCCCGAAAAAGGCCAAAAATACGATAATTTGGCCATTCTGTGAACGTGTAGTTGTGATCAGTTTCCATCAGCCTGTCGCAACTGTCTTGTCAGAGTTTTTTTGTGAACCCTGAAGGCATCTTGAAATTCCAGCCAATCGTGCTTTTCTAAATGTGACAGAAGAGTGACGTATATGCAGAACAACGACCATGATTGGCTGAAAAGTCTGCTGCACCCGCCCCATGCGTTAGAAAAAGCAGAGCCGTGTGACACGGTGAGTGAGGGTCTGGAAGAAGTGATGAAAATGATAGAACGTTTTTATAAAGTTGAACGTTAAATTATAATAAAGAAATATATTAAGAAAACATGACAGGAAAACTGGGACATTACTGATACAGGAAGACATTTACACAACATTCATAAGGTAAGATATACAAGGAAAGCAGGAAGAAACAGGAAACTCGCATTAGAACAGGACACACAGACCTTAATAAATCTCTTAAAATAATTGCAAAGCATGAAACAGGACTTTTTTGTGACATGTGCACCAGCAATTTCCCTGAAACGGTTCAACATTTCTTTATTGAATGTCCAGGGTATGAAACAAAGAATGCATTTCCAAAAATAAATAAATAAAATGAATATTAAATTTACAATTAGGGATTTTTGAATGTCCAGAGGACCAGACTTAGCTTTTTTAGATTTTTCTACCTGGATTATTGAGCATGCATCAGGGTACAATTAGGGATGTTTTTAGCAGTGATATCAGTAAAGTTAAAGATCAAGTTATTATTTCCTTGAAAATACAAACTTGATAGACAGAATTTAGTTGAGTTATTAAATTAGTTTTACAGAATTATTGTTTTTAATTTTTTTTAATCTCCTGTCCACACTTCAGCTCGGTGGTGGTTTAACCCATGAAACAAAACAAGAAGAGTGTGTGTGGGGGGGGGCTCGGCTCATTAGTTGCCACCAGACAATAATGCGTATAATGTCTATGGTTCCCACCAGTACTGACGCCACAAAGCTGTGAGTGCCTGTTAGACGCTATTCAACAACAGAGTGACTATAGAGCATACTTGTTATTTTGTTTATGACGGGTGTACGATAATTTACCTCAAAATACGATAATTTAAGGACTCTAGTACGATAATCCTACATTTCTCACCTGGCAACACTGGTACCGTTTAGCATTTCGACCCAAGGTACTGGACTCTCTTCCACAAAATAAGCGTATTTTTACACCGCAGAGAACACTGTCAATGAGCTAAAACACAACCAGGCTAACCCCCGCCTTCCAAAGAAGGCAGCGCTACTGTGTACAACAGCGGACTTTACGTCAAACGGAACCGGAATACATCCGGTCCAAGCGAGTGGGTTTTCCCGAACCTCGGCAACACACGTTGTAACAGAAAAAGGCACTTAATGGAGCAGCATATGTGTGAAACAGACCTTCAACAATAAATCGCAGATGTAATAGAATGAAACAGGATCGTGACACGGCGGTCACCACAATGAAAAATGCATGCAGCCTCGCGACACGTAATGAAACGTCTCACAAGCACAGACAAAACACTTATCACGCACCCGCTCCAAGCATACGTTCAAATGTGAATGAAAAAATAATTCTAACGAGAAAATAATCCAGACAATGCCACGATTAGCAACTCCCGGACACTCACCAGCCAAAACTATTCTTACAAGCCCAAAACCAGGATGTAAACTAATGCCAACAAACACCGTTAACAAAAATAAGCTACACCAAACAACTTAATAAACGTTCCAGGAACTCGGACGAGCCACCAATTGTAATAGAATAAATGATGCTTGTAAGGTATTTAAACACTTACTGAGCCACCATTATTGGATGCGCAGTTTAGCAGACTTTAATCTTGCACAAACTGCCACCAAAGTGCGAGTTCTTCCTTTTTCCGATACTAAATTGTTTTTACTGTGATTAATCAGAAATGTAATTTCACGCTTAGACTTCAATTTATGTTGGTCTACCAAAAAAATAGACCTTTTATTGAAACTATCACAAGAATTACATTAAACATTTGTATCGATATTAGCTCTGATTTAATAACTACGTTGACAAGAATTCAAATTAAAACAAACAGACAATTAAAACTTAACTGTTGGCACATTACTTGACAGATTAATAGCTTATGAAAAATAAGAAATAGGAGGAAGGAGTTCTGGAGCTAAGTTAAGCTAAAGTTGTTTACTTTGAACCAGACCAGAGTGGCACCTTTCCCATACGGATCAGGCTGAGCCTCCGACACGTGCAGCATACAGACAACGCCTCTTTACCTGGTGACGAGACGTCTTGCGAGGTGAGGACTGAGAAGTTTGTGGACACTAACGGACTGTGTGGTCCAGTGAGCGTCCAGAGGACTTCGTGCGTGTATGACTGGATCAGACGAGCGGGAGCACGCATTCACCGGCAGGAACAGGCCCCAATCGCACTGGTTGGACTTTCAAAGTAAAACTTCAGAAAACAAACTCTTTCAGAAATGAGTGTTGAGGCACAGCAAGGCTTTGCCGCGACTCTCAGCTGAGACGTGGGTCGAGTTGGCACAATGACCGGGCCGTCTATCAGCTTTCCCAGGGAAGAGAAACAGTTGCAAGTAGTTCTCCTCCAAAAACTCTAACCCAAAATGCAGGAAGTGCCCCTTAAGAAGGGGGTGTGACTTAGTCACATACTTCCTGCTGATTGGTTGTTGCACCCCTAGAGAGGGTGTGACTTTGCAAATGAGTGAGTTTGAGTGACAGATGATAGGGTAGACAAAACATAGAACACATACGTGAGAAGATGCAGGTGCATGTGCACAAGTCCGTACTTTGTTTTGAGAACTGATTCATTGTTTTTAGAAAGGACGGGAGACCGAAAGCAAGCTATGTCTAGCACTTTTCCTTTGAAACAAAAACAGTTCAAACAAATACGAAGGATTGTTCCTTCAACTTTCGACACTTATTCTGCCTAGAGCAGACAGTTCAAAGCATGATCATTCTGAGATGTTCTCTTAACTTTGTCATATTTAAAATATACCAGCTTGGTAAAATCATCATTGAAATGACAAAAATACTGTTTGATCAATTCTGAATTAACACACATTAAAGAGAAAGTTCAATCTGATTAATTAGTGTCCATTAATTCATAATAATTGTTAACCAATATAGAGTCCACTTGTCCTTGAGAAACTCCTTGAAGAGTTTCAAGAAGGTGTAACACTGAGAGTTTCAGAGAGATGTGGAGAGGCCCATATCCCATACGGACATGAGAGTGCTGTATCCCTACACCTGGATACACTTCTACGGGTTTCTTGTGTCGCTTGTATGTTTCAAAAACACGTATAACGCACTCCTTTAATTCACGCATGGTTTTTTCTCTGTAGTCGGCCATGAGGTTGGCCGTTGAACCAATCTCTGAATATAGATTGTTCATAAAAAGAAACTTAAAATCACGTTCATCCTCCATACCTGGCTCATTCCTATCACCAAAAAAGGCTTCGAAAAGTCTGTCATAATATGGGATCGGATGTTCATTCTGCCCCTGAGTGATTTTCAATGCGGCTTGGTAGCCAACGTCTCCCATGCGAGGAGCATATTCTTGCAGTAGAGTTTCGCAGAAAAGTTTGTAATCCTTCAAAATGGCGACTGGTTGACGCGCAATGAAGTGCTGCACTTTTCTGCTTGAGGTGAGTTTGATTAAACCGACTTTATCGTCGACCGTAGCGTTCGGATAGCATGCCAGTTTAAACTCAATGTCTTTCAGATAGGTATCGGTTTCAGTTGAACCATATTGCCCTGGCTCAAAACGTTGAACGAACTGGGAAATTTTATGGAGTC
>JBBPBX010036265.1:0-31580 GCA_038048925.1 Garcialebias charrua | reverse complement strand
CGTTGCCAAGACTAACACATTCAGAGTCAGAGAGAGTCTTTATTGTCATTTGCACCGCATGTAGTACATGTGATGAAAACGAAATTATGTACACGGGGTCCCAGTTACATCCAACAACAACTACAAGAGAAACAACAAATGCAAGAGAAAAACAGTAATAACATTCTAGGATTAACTAAGAGAAGCATCAGCTAGTAATACTCTAAGCCCTAATGTAGTAGAAAAACATCGTTATAAACAGCAGCACGAACATGAGTCATTATGAGCAGATGGTCACAGGTGAAACGCAGCAACAAGAAACAGATCAGCATCAACATGATGTGATATTTTGCAGTGTTTATTCTTGTTATTTATTTATTCATGAGTCTGACAGCCTCAGGGTAGAAGCTGTTCCTCAGTCTAGTGGTTCTACATTTGATGCTCCTCAACCTCCGTCCTGAGGGGAGTGGGGCAAAGAGCGAGTGTGCTGGGTGAGTGAGATCCTTCATGATGCAGGTGGCTCTTTTCCTGCACCTGGAGGTGTAAACGTCCGCGATGGTGGGGAGTCTGACTCCAACAGACTTCTGTGCAGCCTTCACCACTCTCTGTAGAGCTTTCCTCTCTTCAACTGTGCAGCCTCCATGCCACACATTGATGCTGGAGCACAGGACGCTCTCCACTGCACACCTGTAGAACGAGGTGAGAACTGGGCTGCTCAGGCCAGCACGTCTCAGCCGTCTGAGGAAGTAGAGTCTCTGATGACCTTTCTTGATCAGGCTGGTGGTGTTGTTGCTCCAGCTGAGGTTATCATTCAAGTGTACACCCAAGTATTTGTAGCTGGAGACCACTTCCACTGCAGACCCACCCATTTTCAGTGGGGCGTGGGTGTGTTTGTTCCTCCTGAAGTCCACAATCATCTCCTTTGTCTTCTTCACATTCATGTGAAGATTATTCTCTTTGCACCAGCTCTCCAGGTGCTCCACCTCCTGTCTGTAGCTGGACTCATCATTGTTTGTGATGCAGCCCACCACAGCTGTATCATCTGCAAACTTAACAATATGACAGCCTGGAAGTGTGGCTATACAATCATATGTGAGCAGAGTGAACAGAAGGGGGCTCAGCACACATCCTTGGGGAGAGCCAGTGCTGAGGGTTATGGTGGAGGAGGAGAAGTTGTGGATCTTCACGGACTGTGGTCTGTTTGTTAAGAAGTCTAGTATCCAGTTACAAATAGAGGGGCTTAGTCCAAGTGTAGATAGTTTGTCTATCAGAGTTTGGGGGATCATGGTGTTGAAGGCAGATGTGAAGTCCACAAAGAGCAGGCGCACGTATGAGTCCTTCTGATCCAGGTGGGTGAGAGCAGTGTGGACCACGGAAGAAATGGCGTCCTCTGTTGATCGGTTCTCACGGTATGCGTATTGATGAGGGTCCACGTTGGTGTTCACGGTTTTCTTTATGTGGGACATGACCAGTTTCTCAAAACATTTAGCGACCACCGGGGTGAGAGCCACCGGTCTATAGTCATTCAGACCAGTCACTGTGGAGCTCTTTGGAACTGGGATGATGGTGGCAGTCTTCAGGCAGGTGGGAACTGACTCCAGTGAAAGTGAGGTGGTGAAGATGTCAGCCAGCACCTCACAGAGCTGGTCTGCACATTCCTTCAGAACTTTCCCTGGGATGTTGTCTGGTCCAGTTGCTTTATGGGGATTAATCTTTCTGAGACTGCCTCTCACTTCTGCTGCGGTCACTCTGAGATGCTCTTCATCTGGTGATGAGGTGAGTCTGGTGCTAGCTGGTCTATTTGGATCATCAAAACGTGCATAAAACTTGTTGAGGGCATCAGGCAGAGATGGGTCCCTGGGGCATTGTTTATTCTTGCCTTTGTAATCTGTTATGCATTTAATACCTTTCCACATGCTCCGTGGGTCTTGTGAGGTGAACTGTCCCTCTATTCTCTGTGCATAAGTGGCTTTGGCTTTCTTAATGCCATCCCTCAGTTCTTTTTTCCTCATTCTCAGCTCCTCTTTATCTCCTGACTTGAATGCAGTATCCCTGGCTGCCAGCAGGGTGCGCACCTCTTTAGTTAACCACGGTTTTTGATTTGGGTAATATTTGACATGTTTTTTTATGGATACATTTTCAGAGCATGTACTTATGTAGCCCAGGACTGAGGAAGCATACAGCTCCAGATCAACTGAGCTTCCATCAGTGGCTGCTTCTCTGAAAACAGACCAGTTTGTCCTCTCAAAGCAGTCTCGTAGCATGGGGGAACTATCTTGACGCCACAGCTTGATCACTCTTTGTTCCGGTTTTGCCCGTCTCAGCGGGGGTAGTTCTCTTGGAGCCAGAATCAAAGAGCAGTGGTCGGAAGCTCCCAGCGCTGCACGTGTCTTCGCCGTGTACGCCCCCTTTACATTCGTGAAGACTTGGTCTAATGTCTTATCACCTCTCGTTGCTGTGAAGACGTGCTTATGGAAGGCAGGGAGGGAGCCTTGAAGATTTACGTGATTGACGTCTCCACAAACAATGAAAAACCCCTCAGGATATTTACACTGAAGCGAGGTGAGTAGCTCATGAATTTCTCTCTGGGCATCATTAGCATTAGCATCGGGTGCTATGTAGATAGCTGTTATTATTATCACAGCATGGTCGCGAGGAAGATAATGCGGCCGACATCTTACCGTGATCAGCTCCACAGCAGCTGAGCAAAGCTTTTTGATCACGGCACAGTTCGTGCACCAGTCTTTGTTCACGTAGATACAAACACCACCACCTCTTGTCTTCCCCGTGTTCTCGGTGCTCCGGTCTGTTCTGAAAAATAGCTTATCGTCCAGCTCATAAACAGAGTCAGGAGTGTTCTCATTTATCCACGTTTCCGTGAGACAAAGGACCGAGCACCTTCCCATCTCCTCCGACGTGGTTACTCTCAAACGAAGCTCATCCATCTTGTTGTCCAACGAGCGCACGTTAGCCAGGAAAAGAGCCGGTAGCGGGGGTCTCCCGGTTTTAGCATCTGTCCGCAGTCTCGTCATAACTCCTGCTCGGCAACCTCTCTTTTTTTCTCGAGAGCATCGCTTTCTCCTCTTTCCCCTGGAGCGCGTCTGCTTCCAGAAAGATGATCGTAGCAGTTCCAATCTCCCGAGCTCTGATTTGAGCTCGTTGCTGATTTCAGCCGTGCCTTGTGGTAATTCCGCTCCAATTCTTAACAGCTCAGTTCGGCTGTAATTCACCCGCAAAAAACGCGCAGAGTCAGGTACAAAAACATTATTACAATTACTAAGAACTAAGGATGAACCGGGAGCTCGTGAAGCTGCGGCTGCTCTGAGCGCGGCCATCTTGCTTTCCAGCCTATTGGAGAGGAAAGATTTAAACCAGTCCAGGACGGTGTCACAGAGACCGACCTCCACATGAAGACGGTGGAGGAGGATACTATGGTCCACAGTGTCGAAGGCTGCAGTGAGGTCAAGGAGGACAAGGATGGAGGGAGAGCCAGTGTCAGCAGCCAAGAGGACATCATTAGTAACTCTCAGCAGTGCAGTCTCAGTACTGTGAGCTGCCCTGAATCCAGACTGGAACTTCTCATACAGGGAGTGTTGTTGTAAGTGATCCTGCAGCTGAGCAGCAACTGCTTTTTCCAGCACTTTAGACAGAAAAGGGAGGTGTGAAATTGGGCGGTAATTAGAAAAAATGTCGGGATCCAAATTAGATTTTTTCAGAAGAGGCCTAATGATGGCAGTTTTTAGAGGCAGTGGAACATGACCAGATTGAAGAGACTGATTTATTATTTGAGTGATAAGTACTACAAGGGTAGCTATTTTTTTTAGAACACAGCTATTTTTAGAACATAATGGAAGATATTTTATTTCTAGAACACAGCTATTTTTAGAACACAAGGGAAGTTATTTTTAGAACACAGCTATTTTTAGAACACAAGGGAAGTTATTTTTAGAACGCACCTATTTTTAGAACACAAGGGAAGCTATTTTTAGATTGCAGCTATTTTTAGAACACAAGAAAAGCTATTTTTAGAACGCAGCTATTTTTAAAACACAGGGAAGTTATTTTTAGAACGCAGCTATTTTTAGAACACAGGGAAGCTATTTTTGAACACAAGGGAAGCTATTTTAGAACTGAGATATTTTTAGAACACAGGGTAGTTATTTTTAGAACACAGCTATTTTTAGAACGCAGGGAAGTTATTTTTAGAACGTAACTATTTTTATAACACAAAGGAAGCTATTTTAGAATGCAGCTATTTTTAGAACACAAGGGAAGCAATTTTTAGATTGCAGCTATTTTTAGAACACAAGGGGAGCTATTTTTAGAACACAGCCATTTTTAGAACACAAGGGAAGCTATTTCTAGAACACAGCTATTTTCAGAACACAAGGGAAGATACTTTTAGAACACAAGGGAAGCTATTTTTAGAACACAGCTATTTTTAGAACACAAGGGAAGCTATTTCTAGAACACAGCTATTTTTAGAACCCAAGGGAAGCTATTTTTAGAACGCAGCTATTTTTAGAACACAAGGGAAGCTATTTTTGGAATGCAGCTACTTTTAGAACACAAGGGAAGCTATTCTTGGAATGCAGCTATTTTTAGAAAACAAAGGAAGCTATTTTTAGAACGCAGCTATTTTTAGAACACAAGGGAAGCTATTTTTAGAACGCAGCTACTTTTAGAACACAGGGAAGTTATTTTTTGAATGTAGTTATTTTTAAAACCTACGGAAGCTATTTCTATAACACAGCAAATTTTGGAACACAGCTATTTTTAGAACACAAGGGAAACTATTTTTATAACAACTATTTTTAGAACACAAGGGAAGCTATTTTTGGAATGCAACTATTTTTAGAACACAAGGGAAGCTATTTTTAGAACGCAACTATTTTTAGAACACAAGGGAAGCTATTTTTAGATTGCAGCTATTTTTAGAACACAAGAAAAGCTATTTTTAGAACACAGCTATTTTTAGAACACAGGGAAGTTATTTTTAGAACGCAACTATTTTTAAAACACAAAGGAAGCTATTTTGTAGAACGCAGTTATTTTTAGAACACAGCTATTTTTAGAACACAAGGGAAGCTATTTTTAGAACACAAGGGAAGCTATTTTAGAACGGAGCTATTTTTAGAACACAGGGTAGTTATTTTTAGAACGCAGCTATTTTTAGAACACAGGGAAGTTATTTTTAGAATGCAGCTATTTTTAGAACACAAAGGAAGCTATTTCTAGAACACAGTTAATTTTGCAACACAGCTATTTTCAGAACACAAGGGAAGATACTTTTAGAACACAAGGGAAGCTATTTTTAGAACACAGCTATTTTTAGAACACAAGGGAAGCTATTTCTAGAACACAGCTATTTTTAGAACCCAAGGGAAGCTATTTTTAGAACGCAGCTATTTTTAGAACACAAGGGAAGCTATTTTTGGAATGCAGCTACTTTTAGAACACAAGGGAAGCTATTCTTGGAATGCAGTTATTTTTAGAAAACAAAGGAAGCTATTTTTAGAAGGCAGCTATTTTTAGAACACAAGGGAAGCTATTTTTAGATTGCAGCTATTTTTAGAACACAAGGGAAGCTATTTTTAGAATACAGCTATTTTTAGAACACAAGGGAAGTTTTATTTTAGAACACAGCTATTTTTAGAACACAAGGGAAGCTATTTTTAGAACGCAGCTATTTTTAGAACACAAAGGAAGCTATTTTTAGAATACAACTATTTTTAGATCACAAGGGAAGCCTTATTTTAGAACGCATCTATTTTTAGAACACAAGGGAAGCTATTTTTAGAACACAGCTATTTTTAGAACACGAGGGAAGCTATTTTTTTAACACATCTATTTTTAGAACACAAGGGAAGCTATTTTTAGAACATAAGGGAAGTTATTTCTAGAACACAGCTATTTTTAGAACACAAGGGAAGTTATTTTTAGAACGCAACTATTTTTAGAACACAAGGGAAGCTATTTTTAGATTGCAGCTATTTTTAGAACACAAGAAAAGCTATTTTTAGAACACAGCTATTTTTAGAACACAGGGAAGTTATTTTTAGAACGCAACTATTTTTAAAACACAAAGGAAGCTATTTTGTAGAACACAGTTATTTTTAGAACACAGGGAAGTTATTTTTAGAATACAGCTATTTTTAGAACACAAGGGAAGCTATTTTTAGAACACAAGGGAAGCTATTTTAGAACGGAGCTATTTTTAGAACACAGGGTAGTTATTTTTAGAACACAGCTATTTTTAGAACACAGGGAAGTTATTTTTAGAACGCAGCTATTTTTAGAACACAAAGGAAGCTATTTCTAGGACACAGCTAATTTTGCAACACAGCTATTTTCAGAACACAAGGGAAGATATTTCTAGAACACAGCTAATTTTGCAACACAGCTATTTTCAGAACACAAGGGAAGATACTTTTAGAACACAAGGGAAGCTATTTTTAGAACACAGCTATTTTTAGAACACAAGGGAAGCTATTTCTAGAACACAGCTATTTTTAGAACCCAAGGGAAGCTATTTTTAGAACGCAGCTATTTTTAGAACACAAGGGAAGCTATTTTTGGAATGCAGCTACTTTTAGAACACAAGGGAAGCTATTCTTGGAATGCAGTTATTTTTAGAAAACAAAGGAAGCTATTTTTAGAAGGCAGCTATTTTTAGAACACAAGGGAAGCTATTTTTAGATTGCAGCTATTTTTAGAACACAAGGAAAGCTATTTTTAGAACGCAGCTATTTTTAGAACACAAGGGGAGCTATTTTTAGAACACAGCAATTTTTAGAACACAAGGGAAGCTATTTCTAGAACACAGCTAATTTTGCAACACAGCTATTTTTAGAACACAAGGGAAGATATTTTTAGAACACAAGGGAAGCTATTTCTAGAACACAGCTATTTTTAGAACCCAAGTGAAGCTATTTTTAGAACACAGCTATTTTTAGAACACAAAGGAAACTATTTTTAGAACGCAGCTATTTTTAGAACACAAGGGAAGCTATTTTTATAACGCAGCTACTTTTAGAACACAGGGAAGTTATTTTTTGAATGTAGTTATTTTTAAAACCTACGGAAGCTATTTCTATAACACAGCAAATTTTGGAACACAGCTATTTTTAGAACACAAGGGAAACTATTTTTATAACAACTATTTTTAGAACACAAGGGAAGCTATATTTGGAATGCAGCTATTTTTAGAACACAAGGGAAGCTATTTTTTAAAACGTAGTTATTTTTAGAACACAAGAGAAGCTATTTTTAGAACGCAGCTATTTTTAGAATACAAGGGAAGCAATTTTTAGAATGCAGCTTATTTTAGAACACAGGGAAGGTATTTTTTGAATGTAGCTATTTTTAGAGCCTAGGGATGCTATTTCTATAACACAGCAAATTTTGAAACACAGCTATTTTTAGAACACAAAGGAAACTATTTTTATAACACAACTATTTTTAGAACACAAGGGAAGCTAATTTTGGAACGCAGATATTTTTAGAACACAAGGGTAGCTATTTTTTTTAGAACACAGCTATTTTTAGAACATAATGGAAGATATTTTATTTCTAGAACACAGCTATTTTTAGAACACAAGGGAAGTTATTTTTAGAACACAGCTATTTTTAGAACACAAGGGAAGTTATTTTTAGAACGCATCTATTTTTAGAACACAAGGGAAGCTATTTTTAGATTGCAGCTATTTTTAGAACACAAGAAAAGCTATTTTTAGAACGCAGCTATTTTTAAAACACAGGGAAGTTATTTTTAGAACGCAGCTATTTTTAGAACACAGGGAAGCTATTTTTTAACACAAGGGAAGCTATTTTAGAACTGAGCTATTTTTAGAACACAGGGTAGTTATTTTTAGAACACAGCTATTTTTAGAACGCAGGGAAGTTATTTTTAGAACGTAATTATTTTTATAACACAAAGGAAGCTATTTTAGAATGCAGCTATTTTTAGAACACAAGGGAAGCTATTTTTAGATTGCAGCTATTTTTAGAACACAAGGGGAGCTATTTTTAGAACACAGCCATTTTTAGAACACAAGGGAAGCTATTTCTAGAACACAGCTAATTTTGCAACACAGCTATTTTCAGAACACAAGGGAAGATACTTTTAGAACACAAGGGAAGCTATTTTTAGAACACAGCTATTTTTAGAACACAAGGGAAGCTATTTCTAGAACACAGCTATTTTTAGAACCCAAGGGAAGCTATTTTTAGAACGCAGCTATTTTTAGAACACAAGGGAAGCTATTTTTGGAATGCAGCTACTTTTAGAACACAAGGGAAGCTATTCTTGGAATGCAGCTATTTTTAGAAAACAAAGGAAGCTATTTTTAGAACGCAGCTATTTTTAGAACACAAGGGAAGCTATTTTTAGAACGCAGCTACTTTTAGAACACAGGGAAGTTATTTTTTGAATGTAGTTATTTTTAAAACCTACGGAAGCTATTTCTATAACACAGCAAATTTTGGAACACAGCTATTTTTAGAACACAAGGGAAACTATTTTTATAACAACTATTTTTAGAACACAAGGGAAGCTATTTTTGGAATGCAGCTATTTTTAGAACACAAGGGAAGCTATTTTTAAAACGTAGTTATTTTTAGAACACAAGAGAAGCTATTTTTAGAACGCAGCTATTTTTAGAATACAAGGGAAGCAATTTTTAGAATGCAGCTTATTTTAGAACACAGGGAAGGTATTTTTTGAATGTAGCTATTTTTAGAGCCTAGGGATGCTATTTCTATAACAGCAAATTTTGGAACACAGCTATTTTTAGAACACAAGGGAAACTATTTTTATAACACAACTATTTTTAGAACACAAGGGAAGCTAATTTTGGAACGCAGATATTTTTAGAACACAAGGGAAGCTATTTTTTTAGAACACAGCTATTTTTAGAACATTAGGGAAGATATTTCTAGAACACAGCTATTTTTAGAACACAAGGGAAGTTATTTTTAGAACACAGCTATTTTTAGAACACAAGGAAAGTTATTTTTAGAACACAGCTATTTTTAGAACACAAGGGAAGCTATTTCTAGAACACAGCTATTTTTAGAACCCAAGGGAAGCTATTTTTAGAACGCAGCTATTTTTAGAACACAAGGGAAGCTATTTTTGGAATGCAGCTACTTTTAGAACACAAGGGAAGCTATTCTTGGAATGCAGTTATTTTTAGAAAACAAAGGAAGCTATTTTTAGAAGGCAGCTATTTTTAGAACACAAGGGAAGCTATTTTTAGATTGCAGCTATTTTTAGAACACAAGGAAAGCTATTTTTAGAACGCAGCTATTTTTAGAACACAAGGGGAGCTATTTTTAGAACACAGCAATTTTTAGAACACAAGGGAAGCTATTTCTAGAACACAGCTAATTTTGCAACACAGCTATTTTTAGAACACAAGGGAAGATATTTTTAGAACACAAGGGAAGCTATTTCTAGAACACAGCTATTTTTAGAACCCAAGTGAAGCTATTTTTAGAACACAGCTATTTTTAGAACACAAAGGAAACTATTTTTAGAACGCAGCTATTTTTAGAACACAAGGGAAGCTATTTTTATAACGCAGCTACTTTTAGAACACAGGGAAGTTATTTTTTGAATGTAGTTATTTTTAAAACCTACGGAAGCTATTTCTATAACACAGCAAATTTTGGAACACAGCTATTTTTAGAACACAAGGGAAACTATTTTTATAACAACTATTTTTAGAACACAAGCGAAGCTATATTTGGAATGCAGCTATTTTTAGAACACAAGGGAAGCTATTTTTTTAAAAAGTAGTTATTTTTAGAACACAAGAGAAGCTATTTTTAGAACGCAGCTATTTTTAGAATACAAGGGAAGCTATTTTTAGAATGCAGCTTATTTTAGAACACAGGGAAGGTATTTTTTGAATGTAGCTATTTTTAGAGCCTAGGGATGCTATTTCAATAACACAGCAAATTTTGAAACACAGCTATTTTTAGAACACAAAGGAAACTATTTTTATAACACAACTATTTTTAGAACACAAGGGAAGCTAATTTTGGAACGCAGATATTTTTAGAACACAAGGGTAGCTATTTTTTTTTAGAACACAGCTATTTTTAGAACATAATGGAAGATATTTTATTTCTAGAACACATCTATTTTTAGAACACAAGGGAAGTTATTTTTAGAACACAGCTATTTTTAGAACACAAGGGAAGTTATTTTTAGAACGCATCTATTTTTAGAACACAAGGGAAGCTATTTTTAGATTGCAGCTATTTTTAGAACACAAGAAAAGCTATTTTTAGAACGCAGCTATTTTTAAAACACAGGGAAGTTATTTTTAGAACGTAGCTATTTTTAGAACACAGGGAAGCTATTTTTGAACACAAGGGAAGCTATTTTAGAACTGAGCTATTTTTAGAACACAGGGTAGTTATTTTTAGAACACAGCTATTTTTAGAACGCAGGGAAGTTATTTTTAGAACGTAACTATTTTTATAACACAAAGGAAGCTATTTTAGAATGCAGCTATTTTTAGAACACAAGGGAAGCTATTTTTAGATTGCAGCTATTTTTAGAACACAAGGGGAGCTATTTTTAGAACACAGCCATTTTTAGAACACAAGGGAAGCTATTTCTAGAACACAGCTAATTTTGCAACACAGCTATTTTCAGAACACAAGGGAAGATACTTTTAGAACACAAGGGAAGCTATTTTTAGAACACAGCTATTTTTAGAACACAAGGGAAGCTATTTCTAGAACACAGCTATTTTTAGAACCCAAGGGAAGCTATTTTTAGAACGCAGCTATTTTTAGAACACAAGGGAAGCTATTTTTGGAATGCAGCTACTTTTAGAACACAAGGGAAGCTATTCTTGGAATGCAGCTATTTTTAGAAAACAAAGGAAGCTATTTTTAGAACGCAGCTATTTTTAGAACACAAGGGAAGCTATTTTTAGAACGCAGCTACTTTTAGAACACAGGGAAGTTATTTTTTGAATGTAGTTATTTTTAAAACCTACGGAAGCTATTTCTATAACACAGCAAATTTTGGAACACAGCTATTTTTAGAACACAAGGGAAACTATTTTTATAACAACTATTTTTAGAACACAAGGGAAGCTATTTTTGGAATGCAGCTATTTTTAGAACACAAGGGAAGCTATTTTTAAAACGTAGTTATTTTTAGAACACAAGAGAAGCTATTTTTAGAACGCAGCTATTTTTAGAATACAAGGGAAGCAATTTTTAGAATGCAGCTTATTTTAGAACACAGGGAAGGTATTTTTTGAATGTAGCTATTTTTAGAGCCTAGGGATGCTATTTCTATAACAGCAAATTTTGGAACACAGCTATTTTTAGAACACAAGGGAAACTATTTTTATAACACAACTATTTTTAGAACACAAGGGAAGCTAATTTTGGAACGCAGATATTTTTAGAACACAAGGGAAGCTATTTTTTTAGAACACAGCTATTTTTAGAACATTAGGGAAGATATTTCTAGAACACAGCTATTTTTAGAACCCAAGTGAAGCTATTTTTAGAACACAGCTATTTTTAGAACACAAAGGAAGCTATTTTTAGAACGCAGCTATTTTTAGAACACAAGAAAAGCTATTTTTAGAAAGCAGCTATTTTTAGAACACAGGGAAGTTATTTTTAGAACGTAGCTATTTTTAGAACACAGGGAAGTTAGTTTTAGAATACTGCTATTTTTAGAACCAAAGGGAAGCTTTTTTTAGAACGCAGCTATTTTTAGAACACAAGGGAATCTATTTTTGGAATGCAGCTACTTTTAGAACACAAGGGAAGCTATTCTTGGAATGCAGCTATTTTAAGAAAACAAAGGAAGCTATTTTTAGAACGCAGCTATTTTTAGAACACAAGGGAAGCTATTTTTAGAACGCAGCTGTTTTTAGAACATAGGGAAGTTATTTTTAGAACATAGCTATTTTTAGAACACAGGGAAGCTATTTTTAGAACACAAGGGAAGCTATTTTAGAAAGGAGCTATTTTTAGAACACAGGGTAGTTATTTTTAGAACACAGCTATTTTTAGAACACAGGGAAGTTATTTTTAGAACGCAGCTATTTTTAGAACACAAAGGAAGCTATTTTTTTAGAACACAGCTATTTTTAGAACATTAGGGAAGATATTTCTAGAACACAGCTATTTTTAGAACACAAGGGAAGTTATTTTTAGAACACAGCTATTTTTAGAACACAAGGAAAGTTATTTTTAGAACACAGCTATTTTTAGAACACAAGGGAAGCTATTTCTAGAACACAGCTATTTTTAGAACCCAAGGGAAGCTATTTTTAGAACGCAGCTATTTTTAGAACACAAGGGAAGCTATTTTTGGAATGCAGCTACTTTTAGAACACAAGGGAAGCTATTCTTGGAATGCAGTTATTTTTAGAAAACAAAGGAAGCTATTTTTAGAAGGCAGCTATTTTTAGAACACAAGGGAAGCTATTTTTAGATTGCAGCTATTTTTAGAACACAAGGAAAGCTATTTTTAGAACGCAGCTATTTTTAGAACACAAGGGGAGCTATTTTTAGAACACAGCAATTTTTAGAACACAAGGGAAGCTATTTCTAGAACACAGCTAATTTTGCAACACAGCTATTTTTAGAACACAAGGGAAGATATTTTTAGAACACAAGGGAAGCTATTTCTAGAACACAGCTATTTTTAGAACCCAAGTGAAGCTATTTTTAGAACACAGCTATTTTTAGAACACAAAGGAAACTATTTTTAGAACGCAGCTATTTTTAGAACACAAGGGAAGCTATTTTTATAACGCAGCTACTTTTAGAACACAGGGAAGTTATTTTTTGAATGTAGTTATTTTTAAAACCTACGGAAGCTATTTCTATAACACAGCAAATTTTGGAACACAGCTATTTTTAGAACACAAGGGAAACTATTTTTATAACAACTATTTTTAGAACACAAGGGAAGCTATATTTGGAATGCAGCTATTTTTAGAACACAAGGGAAGCTATTTTTTAAAAAGTAGTTATTTTTAGAACACAAGAGAAGCTATTTTTAGAACGCAGCTATTTTTAGAATACAAGGGAAGCTATTTTTAGAATGCAGCTTATTTTAGAACACAGGGAAGGTATTTTTTGAATGTAGCTATTTTTAGAGCCTAGGGATGCTATTTCTATAACACAGCAAATTTTGAAACACAGCTATTTTTAGAACACAAAGGAAACTATTTTTATAACACAACTATTTTTAGAACACAAGGGAAGCTAATTTTGGAACGCAGATATTTTTAGAACACAAGGGTAGCTATTTTTTTTTTAGAACACAGCTATTTTTAGAACATAATGGAAGATATTTTATTTCTAGAACACATCTATTTTTAGAACACAAGGGAAGTTATTTTTAGAACACAGCTATTTTTAGAACACAAGGGAAGTTATTTTTAGAACGCATCTATTTTTAGAACACAAGGGAAGCTATTTTTAGATTGCAGCTATTTTTAGAACACAAGAAAAGCTATTTTTAGAACGCAGCTATTTTTAAAACACAGGGAAGTTATTTTTAGAACGCAGCTATTTTTAGAACACAGGGAAGCTATTTTTGAACACAAGGGAAGCTATTTTAGAACTGAGCTATTTTTAGAACACAGGGTAGTTATTTTTAGAACTGAGCTATTTTTAGAACACAGGGTAGTTATTTTTAGAACACAGCTATTTTTAGAACGCAGGGAAGTTATTTTTAGAACGTAATTATTTTTATAACACAAAGGAAGCTATTTTAGAATGCAGCTATTTTTAGAACACAAGGGAAGCTATTTTTAGATTGCAGCTATTTTTAGAACACAAGGGGAGCTATTTTTAGAACACAGCCATTTTTAGAACACAAGGGAAGCTATTTCTAGAACACAGCTATTTTTGGAACACAGGTATTTTTAGAACACAAGGGAAGATACTTTTAGAACACAAGGGAAGCTATTTTTAGAACACAGCTATTTTTAGAACCCAAGGGACGCTATTTTTAGAACGCAGCTATTTTTAGGACCCAAGGGAAGCTATTTTTGGAATGCAGCTATTTTTAGAACACAAGGGAAGCTATTCTTGGAATGCAGCTATTTTTAGAAAACAAAGGAAGCTATTTTTAGAACGCAGCTATTTTTAGAACACAAGGGAAGCTATTTTTAGAACGCAGCTACTTTTAGAACACAGGGAAGTTATTTTTTGAATGTAGTTATTTTTAAAACCTACGGAAGCTATTTCTATAACACAGCAAATTTTGGAACACAGCTATTTTTAGAACACAAGGGAAACTATTTTTATAACAACTATTTTTAGAACACAAGGGAAGCTATTTTTGGAATGCAGCTATTTTTAGAACACAAGGGAAGCTATTTTTAAAACGTAGTTATTTTTAGAACACAAGAGAAGCTATTTTTAGAACGCAGCTATTTTTAGAATACAAGGGAAGCAATTTTTAGAATGCAGCTTATTTTAGAACACAGGGAAGGTATTTTTTGAATGTAGCTATTTTTAGAGCCTAGGGATGCTATTTCTATAACAGCAAATTTTGGAACACAGCTATTTTTAGAACACAAGGGAAACTATTTTTATAACACAACTATTTTTAGAACACAAGGGAAGCTAATTTTGGAACGCAGATATTTTTAGAACACAAGGGAAGCTATTTTTTTAGAACACAGCTATTTTTAGAACATTAGGGAAGATATTTCTAGAACACAGCTATTTTTAGAACACAAGGGAAGTTATTTTTAGAACACAGCTATTTTTAGAACACAAGGAAAGTTATTTTTAGAACACAGCTATTTTTAGAACACAAGGGAAGCTATTTCTAGAACACAGCTATTTTTAGAACCCAAGGGAAGCTATTTTTAGAACGCAGCTATTTTTAGAACACAAGGGAAGCTATTTTTGGAATGCAGCTACTTTTAGAACACAAGGGAAGCTATTCTTGGAATGCAGTTATTTTTAGAAAACAAAGGAAGCTATTTTTAGAAGGCAGCTATTTTTAGAACACAAGGGAAGCTATTTTTAGATTGCAGCTATTTTTAGAACACAAGGAAAGCTATTTTTAGAACGCAGCTATTTTTAGAACACAAGGGGAGCTATTTTTAGAACACAGCAATTTTTAGAACACAAGGGAAGCTATTTCTAGAACACAGCTAATTTTGCAACACAGCTATTTTTAGAACACAAGGGAAGATATTTTTAGAACACAAGGGAAGCTATTTCTAGAACACAGCTATTTTTAGAACCCAAGTGAAGCTATTTTTAGAACACAGCTATTTTTAGAACACAAAGGAAACTATTTTTACAACAACTATTTTTAGAACACAAGCGAAGCTATATTTGGAATGCAGCTATTTTTAGAACACAAGGGAAGCTATTTTTTAAAAAGTAGTTATTTTTAGAACACAAGAGAAGCTATTTTTAGAACGCAGCTATTTTTAGAATACAAGGGAAGCTATTTTTAGAATGCAGCTTATTTTAGAACACAGGGAAGGTATTTTTTGAATGTAGCTATTTTTAGAGCCTAGGGATGCTATTTCTATAACACAGCAAATTTTGAAACACAGCTATTTTTAGAACACAAAGGAAACTATTTTTATAACACAACTATTTTTAGAACACAAGGGAAGCTAATTTTGGAACGCAGATATTTTTAGAACACAAGGGTAGCTATTTTTTTTAGAACACAGCTATTTTTAGAACATAATGGAAGATATTTTATTTCTAGAACACATCTATTTTTAGAACACAAGGGAAGTTATTTTTAGAACACAGCTATTTTTAGAACACAAGGGAAGTTATTTTTAGAACGCATCTATTTTTAGAACACAAGGGAAGCTATTTTTAGATTGCAGCTATTTTTAGAACACAAGAAAAGCTATTTTTAGAACGCAGCTATTTTTAAAACACAGGGAAGTTATTTTTAGAACGTAGCTATTTTTAGAACACAGGGAAGCTATTTTTGAACACAAGGGAAGCTATTTTAGAACTGAGCTATTTTTAGAACACAGGGTAGTTATTTTTAGAACACAGCTATTTTTAGAACGCAGGGAAGTTATTTTTAGAACGTAACTATTTTTATAACACAAAGGAAGCTATTTTAGAATGCAGCTATTTTTAGAACACAAGGGAAGCTATTTTTAGATTGCAGCTATTTTTAGAACACAAGGGGAGCTATTTTTAGAACACAGCCATTTTTAGAACACAAGGGAAGCTATTTCTAGAACACAGCTAATTTTGCAACACAGCTATTTTCAGAACACAAGGGAAGATACTTTTAGAACACAAGGGAAGCTATTTTTAGAACACAGCTATTTTTAGAACACAAGGGAAGCTATTTCTAGAACACAGCTATTTTTAGAACCCAAGGGAAGCTATTTTTAGAACGCAGCTATTTTTAGAACACAAGGGAAGCTATTTTTGGAATGCAGCTACTTTTAGAACACAAGGGAAGCTATTCTTGGAATGCAGCTATTTTTAGAAAACAAAGGAAGCTATTTTTAGAACGCAGCTATTTTTAGAACACAAGGGAAGCTATTTTTAGAACGCAGCTACTTTTAGAACACAGGGAAGTTATTTTTTGAATGTAGTTATTTTTAAAACCTACGGAAGCTATTTCTATAACACAGCAAATTTTGGAACACAGCTATTTTTAGAACACAAGGGAAACTATTTTTATAACAACTATTTTTAGAACACAAGGGAAGCTATTTTTGGAATGCAGCTATTTTTAGAACACAAGGGAAGCTATTTTTAAAACGTAGTTATTTTTAGAACACAAGAGAAGCTATTTTTAGAACGCAGCTATTTTTAGAATACAAGGGAAGCAATTTTTAGGATGCAGCTTATTTTAGAACACAGGGAAGGTATTTTTTGAATGTAGCAATTTTAAAGCCTAGGGATGCTATTTCTATAACAGCAAATTTTGGAACACAGCTATTTTTAGAACACAAGGGAAACTATTTTTATAACACAACTATTTTTAGAACACAAGGGAAGCTAATTTTGGAACGCAGATATTTTTAGAACACAAGGGAAGCTATTTTTTTAGAACACAGCTATTTTTAGAACATTAGGGAAGATATTTCTAGAACACAGCTATTTTTAGAACCCAAGTGAAGCTATTTTTAGAACACAGCTATTTTTAGAACACAAAGGAAGCTATTTTTAGAACGCAGCTATTTTTAGAACACAAGAAAAGCTATTTTTAGAAAGCAGCTATTTTTAGAACACAGGGAAGTTATTTTTAGAACGTAGCTATTTTTAGAACACAGGGAAGTTAGTTTTAGAATACTGCTATTTTTAGAACCAAAGGGAAGCTTTTTTTAGAACGCAGCTATTTTTAGAACACAAGGGAATCTATTTTTGGAATGCAGCTACTTTTAGAACACAAGGGAAGCTATTCTTGGAATGCAGCTATTTTAAGAAAACAAAGGAAGCTATTTTTAGAACGCAGCTATTTTTAGAACACAAGGGAAGCTATTTTTAGAACGCAGCTGTTTTTAGAACATAGAGAAGTTATTTTTAGAACATAGCTATTTTTAGAACACAGGGAAGCTATTTTTAGAACACAAGGGAAGCTATTTTAGAAAGGAGCTATTTTTAGAACACAGGGTAGTTATTTTTAGAACACAGGGAAGTTATTTTTAGAACGCAGCTATTTTTAGAACACAAAGGAAGCTATTTTTAGAACGCAGCTATTTTTAGAACACAAGGGAAGTTATTTTTAGAAAGCATCTATTTTTAGAACACAAGGGAAGCTATTTTTAGATTGCAGTTATTTTTAGAACACAAGAAAAGCTATTTTTTGAACACAGCTATTTTTAGAACACAGGGAAGTTATTTTTAGAACGTAGCTATTTTTAGAACACAGGGAAGCTATTTTTAGAACACAAGGGAAGCTATTTTAGAACACAGCTATTTTTAGAACACAAAGGAAGCTATTTTTAGAATGCAGCTATTTTTAGAACATAGGGAAGTTAGTTTTAGAATACTGCTATATTTAGAACCCAAGGGAAGCGATTTTTAGAATGCAGCTATTTTTAGAACACAAGGGAAGCTATTTTTGGAATGCAGCTACTTTTAGAACACAAGGGAAGCTATTCTTGGAATGCAGCTATTTTTAGAAAACAAAGGAAGCTATTTTTAGAACGCAGCTATTTTTAGAACACAAGAAAAGCTATTTTTAGAAAGCAGCTATTTTTAGAACACAGGGAAGTTATTTTTAGAACGTAGCTATTTTTAGAACACAGGGAAGTTAGTTTTAGAACGTAGCTATTTTTAGAACACAGGGAAGTTAGTTTTAGAATACTGCTATTTTTAGAACCCAAGGGAAGCTATTTTTAGAACGCAGCTATTTTTAGGACACAAGGGAAGCTATTTTTGGAATGCAGCTACTTTTAGAACACAAGGGAAGCTATTCTTGGAATGCAGCTATTTTTAGAAAACAAAGGAAGCTATTTTTAGAACGCAGCTATTTTTAGAACACAAGGGAAGCTATTTTTAGAACGCAGCTATTTTTAGAACACAGGGAAGTTAGTTTTAGAATACTGCTATTTTTAGAACCCAAGGGAAGCTATTTTTAGAACGTAGCTATTTTTAGAACACAAGGGAAGCTATTTTTGGAATGCAGCTACTTTTAGAACACAAGGGAAGCTATTCTTGGAATACAGCTATTTTTAGAAAACAAAGGAAGCTATTTTTAGAACGCAGCTATTTTTAGAACACAAGGGAAGCTATTTTTAGAACGCAGCTGTTTTTAGAACACAGGGAAGTTATTTTTAGAACATAGCTATTTTTAGAACATAGGGAAGCTATTTTTAGAACACAAGGGAAGCTATTTTAGAACGGAGCTATTTTTAGAACACAGGGTAGTTATTTTTAGAACACAGCTATTTTTAGAACACAGGGAAGTTATTTTTAGAACGCAGCTATTTTTAGAACTCAAAGGAAGCTATTTTTAGAACGCAGCTATTTTTAGAACACAAGGGAAGTTATTTTTAGAACGCATCTATTTTTAGAACACAAGGGAAGCTATTTTTGGAATGCAGCTACTTTTAGAACACAAGGGAAGCTATTCTTGGAATACAGCTATTTTTAGAAAACAAAGGAAGCTATTTTTAGAACGTAGCTATTTTTAGAACACAGGGAAGCTATTTTTAGAACACAAGGGAAGCTATTTTAGAACGGAGCTATTTTTAGAACACAGGGTAGTTATTTTTAGAACACAGCTATTTTTAGAACACAGGGAAGTTATTTTTAGAACGCAGCTATTTTTAGAACACAAAGGAAGCTATTTTTAGAATGCAGCTATTTTTAGAACATAGGGAAGTTAGTTTTAGAATACTGCTATATTTAGAACCCAAGGGAAGCTATTTTTAGAACGCAGCTATTTTTAGAACACAAGGGAAGCTATTTTTGGAATGCAGCTACTTTTAGAACACAAGGGAAGCTATTCTTGGAATGCAGCTATTTTTAGAAAACAAAGGAAGCTATTTTTAGAACCCAGCTATTTTTAGAACACAAGAAAAGCTATTTTTAGAAAGCAGCTATTTTTAGAACACAGGGAAGTTATTTTTAGAACGTAGCTATTTTTAGAACACAGGGAAGTTAGTTTTAGAATACTGCTATTTTTAGAACCCAAGGGAAGCTATTTTTAGAACGCAGCTATTTTTAGGACACAAGGGAAGCTATTTTTGGAATGCAGCTACTTTTAGAACACAAGGGAAGCTATTCTTGGAATGCAGCTATTTTTAGAAAACAAAGGAAGCTATCTTTAGAACGCAGCTATTTTTAGAACACAAGGGAAGCTATTTTTAGAACGCAGCTATTTTTAGAACACAGGGAAGTTATTTTTAGAACATAGCTATTTTTAGAACACAGGGAAGCTATTTTAGAACGGAGCTATTTTTAGAACACAGGGTAGTTATTTTTAGAACACAGCTATTTTTAGAACACAGGGAAGTTATTTTTATAACGCAGCTATTTTTAGAACACAAAGGAAGCTATTTTTAGAACGCAGCTATTTTTAGAACACAGGGAAGTTAGTTTTAGAATACTGCTATTTTTAGAACACAAGGGTAGCTATTTTTAGAACACAGGTATTTTTAGAACACAAGGGAAGCTATTTTTAGAATACAGTACAACTATTTTTAGAACACAAGGGAAGCTATTTTTAGAACACAAGGGAAGCTATTTTAGAACGGAGCTATTTTTAGAACACAGGGTAGTTATTTTTAGAACACAGGTATTTTTAGAACACAAGGGAAGCTATTTTTAGAATACAGTACAGCTATTTTTAGAACACAAGGGAAGCTATTTTTAGAATACAGCTATTTTTTAGAACACATGGGAAGCCTTATTTTAGAACACAGCTTTTTTAGAACACAAGGGAAGCTATTTTTAGAACACAGCCATTTTTAGAACACAAGGGAAGTTATTTTTAGAACTTAGCTATTTTTAGAACACAAGGGAAACTATTTTTAGATTGCAGCTATTTTTAGAACACAAGAAAAGCTATTTTTAGAACAAAGCTATTTTTAGAACACAGGGAAGTTATTTTTAGAACGCAGCTATTTTTAGAACACAAAGGAAGCTATTTTTTAGAATGCAGCAATTTCTAGAACACAGGGAAGTTATTTTTAGAATACATCTATTTTTAGAACACAAGGGAAGCTATTTTTAGAACACAAGTGAAGCTATTTTAGAACGGAGCTATTTTTAGAACACAGGGTAGTTATTTTTAGAACGCAGCTATTTTTAGAACACGGAAGTTATTTTTAGAACGCAGCTATTTTTAGAACACAAAGGAAGCTATTTTTAGAACGTAGCTATTTTTAGAACACAGGGAAGTTAATTTTAGAATACAGCTTTTTTTAGAACACAAGGGAAGCTATTTTTAGAATACAGGTGGTCCCTGACTTACGAACGAGTTCCGTTCCTACGCTCGTTCGTAACGCGAAAATTGTCGTAAATCGTAAAGCGTTACTCTGGTCGGACCACTTTTTTCAGTAACGTGTAATCTAATGCGTTGCTATTTCAAAATCCAGTAATCAGATTAAAGTTACTTACTCCAAATTATTGTGTGTTACTTTTTTGCCATTTTCTGTAGTACTGTATTTTAATTGTATTTCCTCAATGCGTCTCGGCCGGGTAGTGATAAATAAAAAAAATACGCGGAAATTCGGTTAGCTGCTATGGCTGTGTGAAACCTGACACCACAAGGTATGCATGCGTGACAGGAACGTAAACACGACTGGACTTGAGGTGCGCTCACACGGAGCTGAGAGAGGAGGAGACTTTACTTTACTGCAGTTCAGTTACAATGGAGCCAGGAGTAAGATACGCTTTTTCCAGCTGGAAATACAGGCACTATTTTGACTTCATTTCAACAAAGGATGACAACATAAAGGTTTGTTGTATGCTCTATGCTGACGAGAAAGTGCTGTCTTGCTTCAAAAACACCACTTCAAACCTGAAGAAGCATTTGGAGTCGCAGCACGGGACAGTTAAAACTATGGAGCAAGCCTTTCCTGGTCAGATCAAAGCAGAGAGCTACGCCGTCTGCGAAAGGAGGTCCCCCCCACCCCGCGACCAAAACAACTAAAGCTTGACTTCGGTACAGCCCCCCCCCCATCCTGCTGTGTAGAAACTGGTGTTGATGGCAGCTTCAGCTGGATGCATATGCAGCTATCAATCGTCCCAATAGGACCTGAGTGAAGTTGGCCTCCCCACCTTCTCAAAATCAAACCAAATTGGTGTAGGATTGCTGCAGGTGTGACAGTGTAGAGCTGCAATGAGCTGTTGCTGAGAAGTTAGAGGAAAAAACTGTGCGTGAGTATGATAAAGCTTGGGTAAGTTAATATTTATATGATTAAAAACAAAAAGATTTAAAGAGATTTAATTAAATGTAGTATAAAAATAAAATAAATAAATAAAAAACGAAATAATTAAATGTAATATTATTTAAAAGTCGTAAGTATTATTAAATACTATTAACTGACTTTTTTCTCATCAAACAAGCTGGAAGAAGAAACTTTGCAAAGTCTGGAATTGTTTGTTGACGAGTGTTACGAAAGTGTTGTCATGGGAAAATCTAATGCTACTTCCGGTGCCGTTGCTAGCACCCCGAATGCTAAAACGCACAGACACGGTAGTTTAGATAGCGCTTCTTCACCGTCTACTGATAACTCGGGCTTTAAAGAGATCCTGGAGTCGATTGACGGTAAATTAACTAGCTTGGACGCTCGTTTAGCACTGGTGGAATTGCTACACAAGGAATTCCAGGACTTGAAAATTTCTTTGGAGTTCAGCCAGCAACAAGTAGCATCGCTAGCTAGTGAAAACCAGCAGCTGAGGGGAACGGTTAAAACGCTCACCGAAGAGGTATCACAGCTATTCGGTGATAATAGAAAAATTAAGGAATCTATCCTGGAGATACAATCCCGGAGCATGCGGGAAAACATGGTCTTCTCTGGAATCTCAGAGAAAACAGATGAAGACGTCGAAGCCTCGGTTTGGGCCTTCATGCAGACTCAGCTGAAGTTGCCGAGTGATGTGGTTAATTCCATCACTTTTCACAGAGTTCACCGCCTCGGAGGTAAGAAAGCTGGGAACACTAGGCCGCGGCCGATTGTAGCCAGATTTGAACATTTTAAACAAAAAATACAGGTAAAAAGCCGAGGTAGGGAACTACGTGACACCAATTTCAGTATGAATGATCAATTCCCTGCAGAGATTTTAAGTAGAAGGCGCGTTCTGTTCTCGATTAGGAAACAAAATTTAAATGAAGGTAGAAGAGCTGCAATCTCGGTGGACAAACTGTACATCAATGGTCAGCTGTTCAGAGACCCAGAGGTTACTCCATGGCTATATTAGTCATCATTAAGGTAAGAATGATTTTCAGTTACTATTAATAATTAATATTATTAACTAGATATCAATATTACTTACCAGATAGATGTTTTTTTTTCAGCAAATCTCGATTGGTGGGTTACACAGACTGGTGGTACACAGTGGCATGGCAATTAATGTGGTAGGAGGGTTCTTTTTTGATTTTTTCTTCTATCTGTTATCTTTTTGTTATCTTTTTCTCCAAATCCGAGGTCATGGTCTTGAGCCAGAAAAGGGTAGCATGCCTTCTCCAAGTCGGGGAGGAGGTCCTGCCCCAAGTGGAGGAGTTTAAGTATCTCGGGGTCTTGTTCACGAATGAGGGAAAACTGGAGCGTGAGATCGATAGGCGGATAGGTGCAGCGTCCGCAGTGAAGCGGGCGCTGTACCGGTCTGTCGTGGTGAAGAGAGAGCTGAGTCAAAAGGCAAAGCTCTCAATTTACCGATCGATCTACGTTCCCACCCTCATCTATGGTCATGAGCTTTGGGTTGTGACCGAAAGAACGAGATCTCGGATACAAGCGGCTGAAATGAGTTTTCTCCGCAGGGTGTCTGGACTCTCCCTTAGAGATAGGGTGAGAAGCTCAGTCATCCGGGAGGGACTCGGAGTAGAGCCGCTGCTTCTCCACATCGAGAGGAGCCAGTTGAGGTGGCTCGGGCATCTGGTTAGGATGCCTCCTGGACGCCTCCCTGGTGAGGTGTTCCGGGCATGTCCCACCGGGAGGAGACCCAGAGGAAGACCCAGGACACGCTGGAGGGACTATGTTTCTCGGCTGGCCTGGGAACGCCTTGGGATTCCCCCAGAGGAGCTGCTCCAAGTGGCTGGGGAGAGGGAAGTCTGGGCCTCCCTACTTAGGTTGCTACCCCCGCGACCCGACCCCGGATAAGCGGAAGAAAATGGATGGATGGACAAACCAGCACAAACGGAGCAATAAAAAAGTAGACCACTTTGGTTTAATTTGGAGCAAGTTGTGGGGATGTGACCTTTGATGACCTCTAGAAACATTTCTTTATAACTTTAAAATGATAGTAGCACAAATGACAATTTTTCTGCACAAACCAGCATAAACGTAGCACAAACGTTTGACACCAATTTTGTTTGATTTCGAGAAGGTGGGGGGGCCAACTTCACTCAGGTTTTTAGTTTTTAGAACACAGCTATTTTTTGAACACAAGGGAAGCTATTTTTAGAATACAGCTATTTTTAGAACACAAGGGAAGCTATTTTTAGAATAGAGATATTTTTAGAACACAAGGGAAGCTATTTTTAGAATACAGCTATTTTTAGAACACTAGGGAAGCTATTTTTAGAATACAGCTATTTTTACAACACAAGGGAAGCTATTTTTAGTATACTGCTATTTTTAGAACACAAGGGAAGCTATTTTTAGAATACAGGTGGTCCCCGACTTACCCGACAGGGTTCTTTGTGTTTGTGTTCTTTGTGTGTCAGATTCCAAAATGCAACACACAAGAAAAACAGGTCTCAACTTTATGACCGAGGTCAAATTAAATCTCGTGGATTTAGTCAAGTCAAGTCAATTTTATTTCTATAGCACAGTTAAAACAGATAAACTGTTATCAAGATGCTTCACACACACAACATAAAATAGGTTTAAAAATTTACAGAACCGTAACACACATCACTAGTAACAATCATGATATTAACAGCAGTAAAAGTAAATAAAAATGTATAAGAACAATATTAAAATGAAAAACACAGTAAAAAAGCACAGTAAAAAAAATATATATATATACACTAGGTCAGCTCACACAGTATGAAACACCAGAGAGAACAGATGAGTTTTTAGCAGGGATTTGAACATGTGAAGGGAGGAGGCCTGTCTAATGTTGAGGGGCAGGTTGTTCCAGAGTTTGGGGCCGGTGACTGAAAATGCTCGGTCTCCACGGAGCTTCAGTCGTGTTTTTGGGACCACCAAGAGCATCTGATCAGATGATCTCAGGGCCCGCGGTGGAACATATGGTTCCAGCAGCTCAGAGAGGTAGAGGGGAGCGAGGCCATTTAGGCATTTGTAGGTCAACAACAGGATTTTAAAGTCGACTCTAGTTCGCACGGGGAGCCAGTGCAGGGAGGAGAGAACAGGTGTAATGTGCTCAAACCTACGTGTACCGGTTAAAAGCCGGGCTGCTGCATTTTGCACGAGCTGAAGGCGTGAGAAGGAGGCCTGACTGATCCCAGCATACAGTGCATTACAATAATCCAGGCGGGTTGTGATGAATGCATGGATTAGTGTCTCAAGATCAGGTCTGGACAGCACCGGCTTGAGCTTAGCTACCTGCCGCAGCTGGAAGAAGCTCTTCTGGAGAACGGAGCTGATTTGTTTGTCGAACTTAAGGTCCGAGTCGAAAACCATCCCAAGATTTCTTACAGAGTGCTTGAGATAGGGCTGGAGGGAGTCCAAGTTTATGTGATCAGAGGCGGCAGCTGAGCTAGGGCTGAAGATGATGACTTCAGTCTTCTGGTCATTAAAACTTAGGAAGTTTGAAGCCATCCAAGTCTTAATGTCGTCCAGACATTCTAGGAGAGGGTGGAGGGAGCCTGCATTAGCTGGTTTCAGTGGCAGGTGTCACGATCGGCGGGGTGTGTGAGGAATTGAGTCCAATGTTGCAGACAGCAGACTCTCAGAGGCACGAGTAAGAATCAAATAAACTTTAATGAGACAAATCAAAATACTGACGAGGCAGTAGAACATGAAACATAAACTCAGGACTAAACTAAAACTGTGGCTTTAAAGCTCAAACTGTGGCTGGAATAATAGAACTCAAAACTAAAGAGACGTACTCACAGACCAAGGAGCTGAAGCGCAGCAGATACACGTCATGACACACCAGGGGAAATGGACGAATGACCCGACAACAAACAGACTGCAGACCGAGTATATATACACACCGACAAGACAGGGAGTAACGACACACACCTGGGAATAATTAACAGAACAAGGCTGAACAAGGCTGACTCTGAAACGTGGGAGGTAAACCAGGGTGACAGTACTCTAGGTTGAACTAACTAGAAGGGGACCTAAAAACATGTAGACTACACCAGAATAAACATGAAGACTAAACTAAACGGGACCTAAAGGAGGGGACCTAAAAACATGTAGACTACAAGACTAAACAAGTATAAACATGAAGAGAAGACCAACAGAGGGAGCCACCCTTACAGTACCCCCCCCCTCAAAGACGCCCCCTGGCGTCCCCAAAGAACACCTCCAAAAAACAGGACGGGCGGAGGGAGGAACCGCAGGGACGAGAGAACACAAGGACAGGGGACAAAACACAAGGACCACAAACCAAACACCTACAGGAACGGGACAAAATGCTAAACCTACAAAACCAACAAGTGTCCAAACATCGAAGCCAGGACATCGACCTCGGGCAAGGACCCCTCAGGCGGCCGACCGGGAGACAGTCCAACGCGCAGGACCCCGTCCGGAGGACGACCGGGAGACCGTCCACTGCGCAGAACCCCGTCCGGCGGACGACCGGGAGACCAACCATCCAGCAGAGACACAACAGGCGAGCGACCCGGGACCCGACCATCGAGCAGGAGCTTCCGTAGGAGACGAGGCCGCAGGACAGTCGAAGACGAGAGCGGGACCCTCCAGGGCCCACCCAGAACAGGAGTCCCATCATGTGGCGCAGCGGCGCCAAGCGGTGAGACGGCAGCTGCCCCTACGAGCGTCGAGGAGATGTCCACATCGAAGTAGAGACCCTCCATCGGTGTGGAGACCTCTGGCTGCGAGACCCCTGGCTGCGAGACCCCTGGCTGCGAGACCCCTGGCTGCGAGACCTCTGGCTTCCAGACCTCTGGCTGCGAGACCCCTGGCTGCGAGACCCCTGGCTGCGAGACCTCTGGCTGCGAGACCTCTGGCTGCGAGACCTCTGGCTGCGAGACCTCTGGATGCGAGACCTCTGGCTGCGAGACCGCTTGGGAGGAGTCCTCCAGGACCCTCCCGGATCAGGAAACGTGAAGGGTTCCCTCCAGGGACCCCTCGAGGTAGGAAACGTGAAGGGTTCCCTCCAGGGACCCCTCGAGGCAGGAAACGTGAGGGGCTCTCCCCCGAGACCCCTCTGTTCTGGAAACGTGAGGGGCTCTCTCCTGAGACCCCTCTGGACTGGAAACGTGAGAGGCTCTCTCCTGAGACCCCTCTGGACTGGAAACATGAGGAGCTCTCTCCTGAGACCCCTCTGGACTGGAAACGTGAAGGGCTCTCTCCTGAGACCCCTCTGTACTGGAAACGTGAAGGGCTCTCTCCTGAGACCCCTCCGGACTGGAAACGTGAAGGGCTCTCTCCTGAGACCCCTCTGGACTGGAGACGTGAGGGGCTCTCTCCTGAGATCCCTCTGGACTGGAGACGTGAGGGGCTCTCTCCTGAGACCCCTCTGGACTGGAGACGTGAGGGGCTCTCTCCTGAGACCCCTCTGGACTGGAGACGTGAGGGGCTCTCTCCTGAGACCCCTCTGGACTGGTAACGTGAGGGGCTCTCTCCTGAGACCCCTCTGGACTGGTAACGTGAGGGGCTCTCTCCTGAGACCCCTCTGGACTGGTAACGTGAGGGGCTCTCTCCTGAGACCCCTCTGGACTGGTAACGTGAGGGGCTCTCTCCTGAGACCCCTCTGGACTGGTAACGTGAGGGGCTCTCTCCTGAGACCCCTCTGGACTGGTAACGTGAGGGGCTCTCTCCTGAGACCCCTCTGGACTGGTAACGTGAGGGGCTCTCTCCTGAGACCCCTCTGGACTGGTAACGTGAGGGGCTCTCTCCTGAGACCCCTCTGGACTGGTAACGTGAGGGGCTCTCTCCTGAGACCCCTCTGGACTGGTAACGTGAGGGGCTCTCTCCTGAGACCCCTCTGGACTGGTAACGTGAGGGGCTCTCTCCTGAGACCCCTCTGGACTGGTAACGTGAGGGGCTCTCTCCTGAGACCCCTCTGGACTGGTAACGTGAGGGGCTCTCTCCTGAGACCCCTCTGGACAGGTAACGTGAGGGGCTCTCTCCTGAGACCCCTCTGGACAGGTAACGTGAGGGGCTCTCTCCTGAGACCCCTCTGGACAGGTAACGTGAGGGGCTCTCTCCTGAGACCCCTCTGGACAGGTAACGTGAGGGGCTCTCTCCTGAGACCCCTCTGTAGACGTGGAGGTGTCTGCGGTGCGGAGACCCCCTATAGACGTGGAGGCGTCTGCGGTGCGGAGACCTCTGTAGACGTGGAGGCGTCTGCGGTACGGAGACCCTCTGTAGACGTGGAGGCGTCTGCGGTACGGAGACCCTCTGTAGACGTGGAGGCGTCTGCGGTGCGGAGACCCTCTGTAGACGTGGAGGCGTCTGCGGTGCGGAGACCCTCTGTAGACGTGGAGGCGTCTGCGGTACGGAGACCCTCTGTAGACGTGGAGGCGTCTGCAGTGCGGAGACCCTCTGTAGACGGAGGTAGGACGACAGCGCCCTCTGGAGCCGGAGGCAGGACGACAGCGCCCTCTGGAGCCGGAGGCAGGACGACAACAACGCCCTCTGGAGCCGGAGGCAGGACGACAGCGCCCTCTGGAGCCGGAGGCAGGACGACAGCGCCCTCTGGAGCCGGAGGCAGGACGACAGCGCCCTCTGGAGCCGGAGGCAGGACGACAGCGCCCTCTGGAGCCGGAGGCAGGACGACAGCGCCCTCTGGAGCCGGAGGCAGGACGACAGCGCCCTCTGGAGCCGGAGGCAGGACGACAGCGCCCTCTGGAGCCGGAGGCAGGACGACAGCGCCCTCTGGAGCCGGAGGCAGGACGACAACGCCCTCTGGAGCCGGAGGCAGGACGACAACGCCCTCTGGAGCCGGAGGCAGGACGACAGCGCCCTCTGGAGCCGGAGGCAGGACGACAGCGCCCTCTGGAGCCGGAGGCAGGATGACAACGCCCTCTGGAGCCGGTGCAGAAGCAGGACCTGTAGGTGTAGCACCCCCTGGTGCCATCGGCAGGACAGCCCCCTCTGGTGCCACAGGTTGGACAGCACTCTCTGGTGCCACAGGCTGGACAGATGCGGAGGCAGAACCCTCTGTGGATGATGTTGATGCAACGCCCTCTGTAGGCGATGCAGAAGCAGGACCTGTAGGTGCAGCACCCCCTGGTGCCATCGGCAGGACAGCACCCTCTGGTGCCACAGGCAGGACAGCACCTTCAACAGGAGTCCTGGAACATGCCGAATGTGCAACATTCTCTGTCAATGCTGGAACCTCAGCACCCTCTGATGGTGCAGGGACGTCAGCACCTTCAACAGGAGTCCTGGGAACAGTGCCCTCTGTTGCTGCAATCTCTGTCAATGCTGGAACCTCAGCACCCTCTGTTGGTGCAGGGACGTCAGCACCTTCAACAGGAGTCCTGGGAACAGTGCCCTCTGTTGCTGCAAAGCACGCAACGTCAGCGCTCTCTGTGGAGGCTGGGGTGAAAGCACACTTTAAAACAAATGCTTCATCTTTCAGAGCTTTAACCAATGTCAACATCTGAGTGAGGCCTGGGTTGGATATTAAACAAGTACTTTTATTGATTATGTGTTCAATAATGGAATAAGTCTTATATTTATAATGTGGGTCCAGGTTGTTGACAGCAGCGTAAAACAGTCTTTCTATCTGCTGTAGAATGTGTGTGGCCTCCTCCGATCTTTCTAGCACAGCGACCCCTGTGGTCGATGAGTGATTAGGCAGCTCCTCATCAGTTATGTGAGGAAGCTTCCTCTCGGTTGTGCGTCGTGCAGGTGACTCCGTGTCCCCTGCAGACGCGTTGTGGGGACACCCCCCCCTCAAAGCACGTCTCACCAGAGACGTCACAGAACGAGGGCACCCCTCCCCCAGCGAAATCCCCCCAGGCTTTTCAGACAGCGTGGGAGAAACGGAGGGGGAACCGGGCTGAAACCCGGAAACATGTGTCTTTGCCGGTCGCCGCCTCCTTCGGCGACGCCGTGTTTCAGGAACTGGATCGGAACCGGACTCTGGGCCCGATTCGTCTTCGGACGCTTCCCACAAGGAAATGGCTCGCACAGGAGGGAAGGAGGAAAACATGGTGGAGCGGCCATTTCCGCGTCTTCCTCTTGCTCGTTCCTCAACCAAGAGCGGAGACGGAAGCTCTTCGTGCGCAGGTACGTGGAAGCTCACGCCGCTCACGTGTATGACGGCTGCTCCTGTCGTCATCTTCTGCCTCTGATGTGAATCTGAATTTATCTGTCTGCTGGACTCAGGAATGGTCGGGTCATATTCTGTCACGATCGGCGGGGTGTGTGAGGAATTGAGTCCAATGTTGCAGACAGCAGACTCTCAGAGGCACGAGTAAGAATCAAATAAACTTTAATGAGACAAATCAAAATACTGACAAGGCAGTAGAACATGAAACATAAACTCAGGACTAAACTAAAACTGTGGCTTTAAAGCTTAAACTGTGGCTGGATTAATAGAACTCAAAACTAAAGAGACGTACTCACAGACCAGGGAGCTGAAGCGCAGCAGATACATGTCATGACACACTAGGGGAAATGGACGAATGACCCGACAACAAACAGACTGCAGACCGAGTATATATACACACCGACAAGACAGGGAGTAACGACACACACCTGGGAATAATTAACAGAACAAGGCTGAACAAGGCTGACTCTGAAACGTGGGAGGTAAACCAGGGTGACAGTACTCTAGGTTGAACTAACTAGAAGGGGACCTAAAAACATGTAGACTACACCAGAATAAACATGAAGACTAAACTAAACGGGACCTAAAGGAGGGGACCTAAAAACATGTAGACTACAAGACTAAACAAGTATAAACATGAAGACAAGACCAACAGAGGGAGCCACCCTTACAGCAGGTAGATCTGGCAATCATCCGCGTAACAGTGGAATGAAATTCCATGTTTTCTTAGGATGGTCCCCAGTGGGAGCATGTAGAGCGTGAAAAGAAGCGGACCGAGAATTGAGCCTTGTGGGACCCCGCAGGAAAGAGACATTGAAGGGGATACATTGTTCCCGACCTTAACACAAAAACTTCTGTCAGCGAGGTATGAGCGGAACCAGTCTAATGCAGCACCTGTGATCCCGACCCAGTGTTCGAGCCGTGATAAGAGGATACTGTGGTCGACGGTATCAAAAGCAGTGGTAAGGTCAAGGAGTACAAGTACCACAAACTGACCAGAGTCATTTGATACAAGAATATCATTGAAAACCTTGACCATAGCTGTTTCCGTGCTGTGAAGCTGTTTGAAACCGGACTGAAAAACCTCAAAGACTTTGTTATCAGTTAAGAACTGATTTAACTGAATAGAAATGAGTTTTTCGAGGATTTTGGACAGAAAGGGGAGTCTCGATATTGGTCTGTAATTTACGCAGGCGGACGGGTCAAGGCCAGGTTTCTTTAATAACGGAGTGACCACTGCATGTTTGAAGGCATCTGGGACCACACATGTAGCAATGCTACTATTCAAAATATTAAGAACAGAGGGCCCCAGCGATAGCAGAACCTGTTTGAACAATGATGGGGGGATGGGATCAGCAGGGGAGCCTGCTGATTCTTAAACGGTTGTTAAGGTTAATTTTTTGTTGTGGGTATTAGACAGCGTTTGTAAGTTCAAGTTGGACAATGTGACTTATAGGGTGGAAAATACGGTAGTTTAAACCTGATTAGTTTATTTACTAATTTGTGTTTGGATGACCTTATTATCC
>JBBPBX010036264.1:16720-31580 GCA_038048925.1 Garcialebias charrua | reverse complement strand
TAATTTATTTAGGTCCGCAATTTCAAAAGCACTAATGTCTTATGAAAATTAGGGGAAGCTAATTCTAAACCGCTATTTAAATTCAACAATTGGTAGCCAGCAAGTTATGCAATATTTGCACTACACTGCCAACTAGCGGTGCATGAACTGTTATACACCTTTATCCTACCTCTTAACCGCGATTCGCTCGGGATGTCATCTCCTACAATACACCTTTCGCTCATGGTCCAAAAATTTAAAAGTTGTTTAATGTGTTGAGGATTGCTATTTCGGCTGCTTCTTTGTCTTTTTCTTTTGTTTATTGTACGAATTTTAAGTAGAAATGCTTACATTACCTCAACAGAACATGACTGGTTGACATACTATACTTCAAGTTTTTCTTCATTACAAAATACAGGTTAACAAAATAACATAACAATTGTGTTTTCAACTCTATGTACACACTGTACTGTTCAAGTGTTTTCTTAGAAATAAAAGTAAACAGTTAAAATAAGTGCTTTGTAGTGTAAAATAAAATCAAACCCTCACACAACTGGTTCTTCAAGTATTTTCTTAAAAACAAAAGAACCATTTTAACAACATGAAGTACTTTTAAAACAGTACTGAAAATCTGAATTACCTGAGCAGAGATGCTTCATCAGATCAGATTACGACGGACGTAGACTAACACTTTGCTCCGGGACATAATGTACACTTCACATGTACGTTCTTGCCTTTTACCTCAAGGAGAGTAAAGTAGTTTCTGTATTTCCACTTTGAAAACGCCAACTTTCCCTCCAGACTCGCCACTGCTGCAGGACTTCTGCTAACTTTTCAGATTTGGAAGCTGCGGCTTGTGGTTTGAGAGTGAACTGAACAACAAAACCTCTGATTGGCTGACCTCTACCTGACACTCTACCTTAGCCAATCAGCATCATCCTTATTGTTTCACCCCTCCCTCCCCTCTGCTCCCTCCCCCTCCTACCCTCCCTCCTCTCTGCTCCCTCCACCCTCCCTCACCAAGGGGGAAAAAAGTAAACAAGCAGCTACGAGAGCCAGCGCGCCGAAGACAAAATAACGTACCCCCATTTCGTTTTTACTGATAGATAATTAGTTATTAGCGGTACTGCATTTTAAATAAAAATAGCACAAATCCGCTTATGAATTATAAAAGTTAGTCAATCCGCTGTAACGCTGACAAATTGTTTAGGTCCGCTATAAGCGGATTAGCGCTTTAGCGCTCCCAAGCGGTCTGGCGTCCACCTTTGTACATATGAAATAAAAACTGCACAGTGCCTCACCAGCCATGAACCTCACCGCACGTCACTGTTAGAAACACCAGTATGTGTGTTAGAGTTCCTTAATCTTAAACCCCCAAAATTATTATCTAAAATATACAAGAAATTATCTAGAATCGATGACTCCATAACGCTACCTATTGCAAAATGGGAGACAGATTTATCAATCAACTTTGACCAAAACACCTGGTTCCAAATATGTTTAAGAACATTTAAAATGACCAGAATCTCCAATTTACAATTAATGCAGTATAAAGTTCTCTATAGGGTACATTATACAGGTCAGTGAATGTTTAGGATGGGATTTACATCATCTAACAACTGCTCACAGTGCACAGGCAATATTATATACCTGATGATTACGGTATATCATTGCACTCTGGTTCTGTCCACCCGTTCAGAGGTTCTGGGTCCAGGTTTGTGAAGACTTGTCTTCTTCTTCTTCTTTTGGCTTTTCCCTTTTCAGGGGTCGCCACAGCGAGTCATCCTCCTCCCTCACTCTGTCCTCTGCATCCTCTGTCCTCACTCCAACTACCTTCATGTCCTCTCTAACTGCATCCATATATCTCCTCTTTGGCATTCATCTGTGTCTTTTTCCTCGCAGCTGCAGTTCTAACATCCTTCTACCAATATACCCACTGTCCCTCCTCTGGACATGTCCAAACCATCTCAGTCTGGCCTCCCTAACTGAAAGTTATGCACTATGGTGCATAACTTTCAACTCTCTCATGTTCCCTGAAGGAAGGGAACGAGGTACAACATAATGCTATGGAATTGCACCCCCACGCGATTACCTGAAGGAATACAATCACGCCTTTATGGCAGGAGCATCAGCGTCACGCCAGAGGCCCCTCCCTCTGGGTACTTAAGGCGCTTACGCCCATCCATCTATCTCCAAAATGCACTTCACCGAGCTTTCAGCATTGAAAAGGGCCAAGTATGTTGCACCTCGTTCCCTTCCTTCAGGGAACATGAGTTATGGTGCATAACTTTCAGTTCCTTTATCTGTCATGTCACTCGGTGCAACATAATGCTATGGGAACGTAATTCGTAACGCCCTTGAAATGCTCAGTAGAATGCATCCTAGTGTGAACATCTGCCTTTATTCAATAGGTATCTCAAAGCTTCTTTCTACTGAGTGTTAGAAAGGACAGCCTGAGTGACATTACACGCAGTAACATCCAAACTGTAATGCTTTGCAAACGTGTTCATTGAGCTCCAGTTTGCCGCAGCACAGATGTTTGCAACTGGTACGCCCCTGAACAGTGACCATGATGTGGCCAAGCCCCGAGTGGAATAAGCGCACTCCAGAGGGCACCTGTTGACCTTTGCTACTGTACACCCTTTTAATGGCCTCAGTTACCCAGTGTGAGAGACGTTGTTTTGATAGGGCCTTTCCCATAGCTGGTGCAGCAAAGCACACAAACAGTTGATTTGTTCTTCTCCACTCAGCTGTTCTCTGCATGTAAGCGTTTAAAGCTCTCACAGGGCAAAGAGCCTTCAGCCTTTTCTATTCCTGAGTTAGGACAGGAGCAGGTGGAAAAGAAGAGAGATCAAAGTCCAGACTCCTTGGGTTCAATGTCAAGACCGTGGGGATATACGCAGGATTAGGCCTTAGGGTGACCTTTGACCCGTCAGGGGCAAACCTGGTACACATTGGATGTACCGACAAAGCGTGGAGGTTACCTACACGTTTTGTCGAGCAAAGAGCCAAGAGTAGAGCGGTCTTATAAGATAATAAATCTATCTTAATCTCGCTCAGTGGTTCGAATGGGGGGGTCACAGAGAGCCCCCAAGACCAGAGTAAGATCCCATCCGGGGGTCAAGATTCTGCTGGAGGGTCTCTTCCTTAGCACGCCCTTCATAAATCTCATTATGAATGGATACGCGCCAGGCGTCCTGTTCCCCCAGCCCTCGTGACAGGCTGAAATAGCTGATAAAAACACCTTTAATGGTTGAAAAAGAACAACCTTTCTCCAGCAAGTCCTGAAGAAAGGTGAGGAGCTAGGTCAAGTCACACCAATAAGAAATAATATTTCTTTCTGTGCACCAAGCTTAAAAAATGTGCCATTTCCGGGCGTAGAGAGACTGTGTTGACACAGCTCGTGCATTTTGAATGGTTATTACCATGTTTTCTGGCAGGCCTGAGGCCACCAGTCTGTTCCTCTCTGTCACCAAGCTAAAGTTAACCACAGTTCTCAGCCTGAGAGGCGAGACTGTTCCTTCTGGTGACGCGGAAGGCCCTTGGAGAGGAGCAAGTAGCGGAACCAGTTCTCCCTCAAAGGCCCTGGTTCCTGCTGTCCCTTGAAGGCCAACTACGTTAGGGAGAAGGCCTTCCTGCAGATGTACCGCCACACTACTCTGATTAAGAGCGTTTGAAGGCACAGGCAATCTGCTGTCATTATTAGACAAAAGTGAAACAGAACGTCTGTTTTTCTTCAATTTGTTGGGAATCATGGTTCGGAGGGGTTGCAAGTTTTGAATATGAGCAGATCTCCTGACTCCAGCCCGTTTCCTGGTTGGGTCTGGTTTACTGGTCTCTGGCCTCAACAGAGCCCTGGAGCCTGGCAAATCCCCAGGGAGCTGCATTTCACCTAGCGGGGAGGTGTCGTTTAAGAGCAGACCTGAGTCAGTACAGTGAGCGCTGTCACACGCTACAGGATCATTGCTTGAGCATGGTGTGTAGGCCACTGAGGATAAGGAAACCACTTCAGCATGAAAATGTGGAGCTGTTCGAGATGGTCCTTTGTGTTGAGCATGCTTTAAATTGGTTGGTGACAGAAAGTTCAGTCCTCTTTGATTAAAGATAAGAGGAGTCTAATTTAGCCCTGGTGCCATTTCTGTTCTGCACTGAGTGTTTACACACGCTGTAGTTTCATCACCGCTGTCTTTGTGAATGTGTGATAATGGTGCTGGCCCAAGGGTTTCTGCCGCAACCCCACTTCACTTACTGGCATTTGTTGAAAAGGTGGCCAGGAAGGTGGGTTATCAGATTCTGTCGGCGCGAACCCCTGGAGTGCGGACGTGTCACTGTTTGTTTGATTTGTGTATTGCCGGCCCCGTGGTCCACAACACGACGGGGACTGGAACACGTGACCCGCCTCACCTGCTTCTGTGAGGACTGATGGGCCTGCTTTCAGGCGCCTCTGGGCCTGTCTGTTGCAGATAGACCTGAGGCACCCTACTGGAGTTTATTGATTAGGCTAACACCCCGTGAGCCGCGAGGGAGGGGGGAAAGATGGCCCCCGCCCTTTATATCGGCTGGAAAAACAGAGGGGACCGTTGTTTCTGTGTTATTTGTTGTTGTTGTTTGTTTGTTTTTTGTCAAGAAAAACAGAGAGGGGCTGTTTCTTTTGAGCTTTATTCGTGCTTATATGTAATGACATATTTGACTTTATGTCACTCACAGCAAAGAAAACATGATTCGTGCATGAAACAACGTCACCAGCTTTTTGTACCATGCTACAAACAAAGTCTGGACATAAAAAGATAATTTCCCATACCGCTTGGGCGGGTGATCGTGTAAAGTTATGAAGCTGTCCTGGTTCATCAGGCACGCTTCTGTTTGGTGTCCTGATTTGCCGAGGAGGCTCTGTGCTGGTCCGCCTGACGGGGAACAAATCTGTTTTACTCCAGGCGTGTTCGGTCCGAGGTGGGCCCGGCGGTGGTCTCTGCCGGTGCTGCCTCGTATGCGGGCCGCTTTTGCGGTGGGGCACGTGTGGCTGAGTGGTGTCGAGGCTGCGGGGCTCTGCTCCCAGCTGACTCCCTGGGGGGGGGCGAAGGCTCTTCTGGGGATGCCTACCCGGAGAGCCTCAGCCTGTTTGCGCCTCTGGTCCAACCTGGTTTGAATTCGATCCAGAGTTGTTCCAAACAGTCCCGTCAGTTCTATCGAGTGGTGGAGAAAAGGAATTTTTTGTCCTTCTGGCAAGTCAGTTAGGGTCATCCACAGATGGCGTTGTGTGATGAACCCCTCAGCCATTCCTATGCCCTGTGCAACAGCTGCTGTCCCCATCATGCGGAGCACAAAGTCTGTTGCCCTGCGGGCTTCATCCAGCACGTCGGCGGCAGCTTGCTTGTCTGTCGTTACCTGGAGCTCCTGCAATATTTCATCCAGGTACGCTTGCATCAATGCAGACGCGTTCATCGCGCGCCGCGAGGCCCTGAGCCTTGTAGCATTTTTCGAACAGAGAGGTCGAAGCTCGACAGGCTTTGCTGGGGAGAGTTGGTTTTGTCCCGGATGACTTGGGAGCCAGATGAAACGCCAGCTTGTCCTCCATTTGAGGCACATTGGCTATGCCCGCTTCATCCATCCCATCCACGTAGAGGAACTGTGAGAGCGGGAGCAGCATTGGGGCTCTGGGCTGAGACCAGGTGCGGGTCAACTCCGTAAGGAATTCTGGAAAGATGGGCATCCTTTGCCTTGTTGCGGCCTGCTGCTTAGAATAGAAATGACTTCCTGCCAACCTCGTGACCTGCTGGCGAGGTGGAGGTTCTGGCTATGGGACCTGCAACGCGTCCGTTGCTCTGTGACACAAGTCGAACAGAGCAGGGATCGAAAAGTCAGTCTCCGGGAGCACAGGCACCAGGGTGTGAGACAGGTCTCCCTCCTGTTCCTCGTGCTCAGCGTCTGCTTCGTCCGTAGAAAATTCACCTGAGGCTGAGATTGAGATCTTGTCCTCGTTCATCAAGCCTCGGGTGTCGAAGTCGACTGTTGAGTCCCCTATAGGGGCCAGCGCATCCAGGCTGTCGCCCCATTTGCCCTGGGTACTGTCTTCCAGGGCCATGTTCTCGAGCTCCGGCGTGGGAGTGAGAAGTTCAGTTGTGTCAGGGTCTGTTGGCGCTGCAGCAGCACCCATGGCTTTAGCGACAAAGTCTGCCCGGTGCCTCCTCACTGCCTCCAGCATCTGGCTGCAGTGTTGATATGACTCGGGCGCATCCAGTGCCATGTTTGCATGTAACATTCCCAGGCAGACAGGACAGGCCTCATGGATGTCCGTCGCCGAGAGGGAGAAACCGTGTCCGCTGGGGCAGGTGCGCGAGGTGGGGCTCGCCATCCTGCCAGTCTTTTTAGGAAGTCTTGTTTTTTGCTTTCTCCGGAGGCATGTCTGAGATAAAGCGAGCGAGTCGTTCCAAAATCCTTTTTCATTTCATTTGAGACGTCTCTTCCGTTGCGTCGCTTTCGATGACTAGCCTGCTACAGAATTAGCAGAGGTAGTGATGTGACGCAGTTTAGCGCCATCGAGCGAAGCAGTCTGCGGAGAGAGGAGAATAAAAAACTTTGGGGTTAAGGTAAAATGTGCCGGACTAGCATTCGCTAGCCCGGCAGTATGCAGGAAGAATTCTCTGTATGCTCTGTGTAGGGAGCAAGCTAACCTCTTTTCGAGCGATGAACCAACAGAGAAGTCCCGCAAAGAGGGTTGAGGTCAGGTTTAAGCGAGGTGAAGGGCAATAAGAGATAGATGGATGGGTATCAGCGCCTTAAGTACCCAGAGGGCGGGGCCTCTGGCATGACGCTGACGCTCCTGCTGTAAAGGCGTGATTGTATTCCTTCAGGTAATCGCGCGGGGGTGCAATTCCCATAGCAATATGTTGCACCGAGTGACATGACTGATAAGGGCACTTTATCTCCTAGTTGTTCAACATGTGCTGTACCTCTGATTATCTCATTCCTGATCTTATCCATCCTTGTCACTCCTAAGGAGAACCTCAGCATCTTCATTTCTGCTACTTCCAGTTCTTTCTCCTGTCTTTTTGTCAATGACACTGTCTCCAGACCATACAACATAGCTGGTCTCACCACTGTCTTGTAAACTTTTCCTTTGACCTTTGCTGACACCTTTTTGTCACAAATCACTCCTGAAACTTTTCTCCATCCGCTCCATCCTGCCTGGACTCTCTTTTTCACCTCTTTACCACATTCCCCATTTTCCTGGACAGTGGACCCCAAGTACTTGAAGTCCTGCACCTTTGTGACCTCTGCTCCTTGTAGCCTCACTGTTCCACTGGCCTCCCTCTCATTCACACACATGTACTCTGTCTTACTACGGCTGACTTTCATTCCTCTTCTTTCAAGTGAATACCTCCACCTCTCCAAGTTCTCTTCCACCTGTTCCCTGTTCTCACCACATATCACAATGTCATCTGCAAACATCATAGTCCATGGGGATTCCTGCCTGACCTCATCTGTTAGTCGGTCCATCACCAGAGCAAACAAGAAGGGGCTCAGAGCCGATCCTTGATGCAATCCCACCTCCACCTTGAAGCTATCTGTCACTCCTACAGCACATCTCACCACTGTCCTGCTGTCTTCATACATGTCCTGTACCAGTCTAACATACTTTTCTGCCACTCCAGATTTCCTCATGCAATACCCATATCTGTCAAGTCTCCCGTTTTGGCCGGGAAACTACCGTATTTTACCCCTCTTTCCCGTCGTCATCCCGAATTATTATTTTCCCGGAAATCTCCCGTATTATAATATTATATATATATAAAAAAAAACATTCCGGTGCCTCTGTCACTAGCCTCGCGAGAACTGCCACCTGCAGTAGCCTCGGTGGCAGTTCTCGCGATGTTTGTGCCGGCGCGGTCGAGAACAAACCCGGAAAAACACAGAGATGGATGTAACGAGAAGTAACGAGAGAGGAGGCGTCCCTGCCAAAAAAGTTAAGACTTCGTGTAAATATCTTGAAAAATGGGACAGCGAATTTACTTTCCTAAAGAAGAGTAGGGTGGGGCACAATTACGCGTTTTTTAAGATTATTTGTAACTGCGACGTGTTTCTCATGGGGGAAGGAACGATGTCCGTCAGCATGAAAAATCTGTCAAGCACAAAGAAAGGTAGGCCTATCAGATTGTGATCACATAACTGGTTTGAAAGTGGCTGATAGGTAGTTATTTTAGATTTCTTCTAAACCTGTCTTAACCCTCCTGTTATGTTGCGGGTCAAATTGACCCGTTTTAAAGTTGAATATTTTTTTAAAAATAGTTAAAAATATTTTTTCTGCATGAAACTTTTTCTATTTGTCTTAATAGTTCCAATCAACATATGAATTGAAAATGATTCACTTTACACATTTGTACCACCCCCTGCGTCTACTTGTTACATCGATACTGTTCGGGTCAATTTGACCCGGCAGTCAAATTGAAGGGTAAAAAGGGTAAAAAAAATCCAATTCTATTTGTTTCCTTGAAACTATGAGACATATTTCACTACACACACACACACATACACACACACACACACACACACACACACACACACACACACACACACACACACACGTGTGCACGCACACACCACACACATGCACACATGCATGCACACAAACCCACTTTCTCACTATTCTCTTTACTTCACAAGGAAACTGTGAGAAAGCAGGTGTTTATACAACTTTTGACGGGAACCTTTTCTGTTCCCGTGGGAAAACTCCACCCACACTGAGTGGACACTCAGCAGAAGGGGAGAGGTGGGAGAGCATATATACTCTCTGCAAGGGAGTCCTAAACATATTACACACTGAAGGTACATGTGATATTGTCACTGTCAGAGGTCAGGAAATGAGCAGCAGGAAAAAAAGTTTACAGCCCTGGAAGTGTTGGATCTTCTTATGGTGTAGTCACACTGAGCAGCGTTTCAGCCTCCAAAGCCTCCAGTTTACATGTAAAGTCAATGGTGGACCCGCTTCCAGCAGCTTCTTGGCGTCTGGCGTCAGGTCGCGTGCGTGTTGAGCGTGCTGGGAAGCGTTTTTCCGTGCACGTGAACCAGCTTCAGCCTCCAAACCGAGCATTCAACATGCTGAAGATTTCGCGGTTCAAACTTTCAAACGCCGCTCAACTCTACCTGATTGGTTGGTGTGTCAACCAATCAGGGAGAGTCGGGGGGAGAAGAGAGGGGGTCAGGGGGAGAGTCCCTATGTGACGCGGAAACGAGGGTGCGCGCGCACTATGTGACGTATTGTTTGTCGGAAAAAAAAAGAAAAGACCCGCGAGGTCGTGGACTATGGAAGAGAAACTCATTGTAGCTGTGTGTTCGCGACAATTCCTTCACGACCAGTCAAGTCTGCTCGACAGAGACGGAAATAAACAGCTCCTCGCCTGGCGGAGTGAGCAGGACTCTGTGCGCAGGACTCTGTATACCGGTAAGCTCCTCCCACACACCCAGCAGCTGTTTTGCGTTCTGGCGTTCAGGTTTGGACACGCTGCATTCACAAGTGCGTCCACTTGCGTGCGTGAGGAGCTTTTTGGAGGTTGAAAACGCTGTTCGGTGTGACTACACCATTATTGATCATGACAGTGAAATAGAAGAGGAGGTGTCTGAAGCTGAAGACAGTATTGAGGTCTATTCTGAGTCTGATTATTCTGATTATGAACCAACTGATGAAAGTGATATTCATGTTTCTCCAAGCAAGACATACATGTCAAAAAATGGTGAAATTCAGTGGTCTTCATCTAGTGTTCCTAAGATCTTATTTTGTTGTTTTGTTCATTTCTGGTTCAAAAAACAGTAGTTGTATAAAGTTTACTTTCAATACAAATCTTCATGCCTCATTTGTCTTGATTTTAATGAGCGGGTCAATTTGACCCAGAACAGTATATGTGTCTCAAGTTCAATTATAAAGATCACCCTTTGAATTTTTTTTTTTAATGTAATATAATTTTTTTTACAAAAATCAATTTCAAGGATAATTATTGTTTTTTTGTGTGTAGGTTTTTTCAGCAAACATAAAAAATGTAAATCACATATTTTATGTCCAAATGAGTTAGTCGTCGTCATTATCCTTTATTTATGAGAAATAAAAAAAACATCATTGCACAAATATTGACTGATATGGTTAGTATTGGAGTTAATAATCAGATACAAAAATGTTTTGGAGGATTTTTTGGGTTTCTGACACTATTACATGATTAAACACTCCCCGGGTCAAATTGACCCACGAACATTATTGCTGTACCTCAGAAACGAACATAACAGGACGGTTGGGGTTCTGGACTTTGCAGGGGTCTGAAACCCGCGGTTCTGGAGCCACATGTGGCTCTTTGGTCCCTCAGCAGTGGCTCTTCCAAGCTTTGATCAAAACTAACTTTAAACTGAATTTTATTTGTTCTTATAACAACAAAAAGGGCTAGTTTTAGCAGTTTTTCCTGTCATTTCCTTTGCAAATGTGTGAATACTAGAACTAATAGAAGGAGTAAAACATAAGTTAACTTTATTTATTCAAAGTAGGATATTTAATTTTTCCACAATTAAAATAATTTACCTAGACCTGCATAGTTCATTATTTTATTTTTTAATTGGGAAAGATCACATTATTTTTCCTTCTTTATGATAATCTGGTCTTTTTTAGTCTTAAAATGTAAAAATATCAACAAATCATTAGATATTTTCAGCTTTACAATGGCCAGAAAACTACCGGTCAGAAAATTGTCCTCTAACAAACTTAAAGTGGTCTGTGGGCCACCAGTTGAGAATCCCAGTTGTAGCAGGTATTGTGGCTCCGGAAACGTTTAATTTAGTGAACAAAGGGGCAGAAATGGCTCTTTTGATCATAAAGGTTGCAGATCCCTGGGCTAGTGGGATGGCTCGGCGTACCCGGCAGAAAATTTCCCTTATTTTTAAATCCAAAACTTGACAGGTATGAATACCACACCTCCTCTCTTGGCACCCTGTCATATGCTTTTTCTAAATCCACAAACACACAATGGAGTTCTTTCTGACCCTCTCTGTACTTCTCTATCAACATCCTCAAAGCAAAGATGGCATCTGTGGTGCTCTTTCTTGGCATGAAACCATACTGCTGCTCACAGATAGTCACCTCTTGTCTAAGCCTTCCTTCCACAACTCTCTCCCAGATCTTCATCGTGTGGCTCATCAACTTAATTCCCCTGTAGTTGCTACAACTCTGTACATCACCCTTGTTCTTAAAAATGGGAACCAGCACACTTCTTCTCCATTCTTCAGGCATTTTCTCACCCTCAAATATTCCATTAAATATTTGAGTCAAAAACCTCACTGCCACCTCTCCAAGACATTTCCAAACCTCCACTGGTATGTCATCAGGTCCTACTGCCTTCCCCTTCTTCATTCTTTTCAGAGCTTTCCGGACTTCACCCTCACTAATCTTTCCCACTTCCTGGTCCACAGTTTCTATGACCTCCACTCTTCTTTCTCTTTCATTCTCTTCATTCATTAGCTCCTCAAAGTAATCCTTCCATCTTCCCATCACACTCTCCTCACTTGTTAGAACATTCCCATTCCCATTTTTAATAAGCCTAACCTGTTGCACATCCTTTCCAGCCTGATCCCTCTGTCTTGCCAATTGGTACAAGTCCTTCTCACCCTCTAGTGTCCAGTCTCCTATACAACTCATTGTGCGCCCTCTGCTTTGCCTTAGCTCAGTGGTTCTTAACCTGGGTTCGATCGAACCCGAGGGGTTCGATGAGTCAGTCTCAGGGGTTCGGCGGAGCCTCTGCCACGGAGGTAAAAACACACTTGTGTAAAGTCGTGATGACACACCCAGCTTGGCCCTGCAGCAAGTGATGGCTGCAGAGTCATCCTCTAAAGTGCAGATGATCATGCGATTGGCTGCAGCACTGATTGCCCGTTGCTTGGCCAATCAGTGCCGTAGGGACTTTAGTGCGTGCAGTAGTCAATGGCTGTCATAGTTGTATGTCATGTGTTTTTTTCATAATATTTTAATCCATACTAAATATGTCAAGCAAAAAAAGAAGGTGGTTGGACAAATATGTACAACATGGATTCACGTGTTTCACGGAACGGGATGGGAGTCAGCGTCCTATCTGCATGATGTGCAATGCCAAGTTGAGCAACTCTAGTCTCGCACCGGCAAAATTAAAGGAACACTTCATGAAGCTGCATGGAGACGGGGAATACAAGAACATAACGCTTGCTGAATTCAAGGTGAAACAAAGTAGCTAAGAGTCTTAGCTACTTCCCTCTTTACTCTATGTCCCATCTCCTTATATTCCTGTCTCCTCTCTTCAGTCCTCTCACTGTCATATTTCTTTTTGGCTAATCTCTTTCTTTGAATGGCGTCCTGCACTTCACTATTCCACCACCAGGTTTCCTTATCATCCATTCTCTGTCCAGATGACACACCAAGTACCTTCCTACCTGTCTCTCTAATTACTGTTGCTGTAGTAGCCCAGTCACTTGGAAGCTCTTTCTTACCACCCAGAGCCTTTAACAGCTCGTCTCTGAATTTCTCACAACATTCTTCCTTCTTTAGCTTCCACCATTTGGTCTTCTTCTCTGATTTTACTCTTTTTCTCTTCTTCGCAACAACAGTCATTCTACACACAACCATCCGATGCTGTCTGGCCACGCTCTCCCCTGCCACAACCTTACAGTCTCCAATCTCCCTCAGGTTTCCTCTTCTACACAGAATGTAGTCGACCTGTGTACTCCTTCCTCCACTCTTATAGGTCACTCTATGTTCCTCCCTCTTTTGGAAATAGGTATTGACTATAGCCATTTCCATTCTCTTGGCAAAATCCACCACCATCTGTCCTTCCTGGTTTCTTTCCTTGACACCAAACCTACCCATCACTTCCTCATCCCCTCTGTTTCCTTCACCAACATGTCCATTCAGGTCTGCTCCAATCACCACTCTTTCCTCCCTGGGAATACTCTCTATCACTTCATCCAAATCTTTCCAAAATTTATCTTTCTCCTCCCCATCACATCCAACCTGTGGAGCATAACCACTGACTATGTTTAGCATCAGACCTTCTACTTCTACCTTCAGACACATCACCCTATCTGACACTCTCTTCACCTCTACTACATTCTTTGCCAACTCCTCCTTCAGGACCACCCCTACTCCATTTCTCTTTCTATCCACACCATGGTAAAACAGTTTGAACCCTGCTCCAATACATAGTTCCCAGACACGCCCCCAGTATTGCGCAAACCGGTTTTCGCACCACATCTGAAGGCAGAGAAGGCAAAGATGGCGAACGAGCAGAGCAAATTATACGGACAAAAACACGAGCTACCACAGCTTCACCAAGGAACAATAGCAAAATGGCAGTGGTCGGAGTTAAATGAGTTTGAGAAAGAAATCATGGCAGACGAATCAGACAACTTGTCACAAAGTAGTTACTCCGATATCATTAATTATTTAATTATTACAAGGAGCGAGCGCACACCGGCTTCACAGCGCAGAGCTTCACAGCTTTAAATCCAAAAAAGATGTGTAAACTGTCTCAATCAGATCTAACCAGCTAAAAAAAGGTTTAACTAAAATAACACACAGCCAACAAACAGTCCAAGCTGAACACAGACCAGAACCAGCACTTTTGAGTCTTACCGTGTTGGAAGTTAGCATGTTGTTAGCATCTGGAGCGTGGCTCGCGGGAGCTCAGGTCGGACGGCGTGGATCCGTCGCGGCCGCGGGGGCACGTCCCATGGGACCGACGCGTCGCCCGCACGACTTGGCTCCCGTCCTCCTTCTCCAACTGGGACGGTCTCCCCGCCGGTCCTGGTGGACCGTGAGGAGGCCATTGTCGCGTTAGCGAGATGCTAAGCTAACAGCATGCAAGACGGTTTGCTAAATAATGAAAAAAAAAACAGCTCTAACACACAGACAGTTGTACTCTAACATTGTTCTGACATAGTTTCACAAAATGATTTATGTAGAATATTTTGTTTACCGGCCAAAAGGACGACGTCTTCCAGAGCAGATCCGAGCCAGACTCAGAGAGAGGGGCTGCAGTCCAGCTTCTCCGATGAGATAAATCCTTCACGTTTACTTTTTTTTTGATTAACTGAAACCTGCGCGTTGCCCAAACGTCTACCCGACTGGAACACCCACTGACACAACACGAAGTAACCATTGCAATTAATTAGAAATTAACACAAAAAAAAAACGTGAAAAATGAACATCCATTAGACCGCGCTGTCCCCTGTTCTGACTTTCAAAATGAGGGTCCACCCGGAAGTAAGACGGATGTGACGTCACATGGGAACTATGTATGTATACTGCGAGCCTTGCTGCCCTTCTACTTGGTCTCTTGGACACATAAAACATCTACCTTCCTTCTCTGCATCATGTCAGCCAGCTCTCTACCTTTGCCTGTCATTGTCCCCACATTTAGAGTTGCAACCCTCAGTCCTACATTCTTCACTTTCCTCCTCTCCCTCTGTCTCCTGACACGTTTCCCTCCTCGGGGACTTCGACTAACAGTTGTACAATTTCCGCAGGCACCCTATTTGTCAACAGCACCGGTGGCGGTGCTGTTGCTGTCTAAATGTCTGAAATGTAATAGTCCACTCTCTCCGTTTGTTTGCGTATTGGCTTTCTTTGAAGATGTTACACTAGAAAAAAATACATCACACATGATTTTCACTGCTTTATGCATCGCAACAAAAACAATACTCCTGAATTGGAAAAATAAAAATAATCTCAGCATTAATCAGTATAAAAATCCTCTGTTAGATCATATTAGTCTTGAAACAGCATCTGCCTACACATTGGATCAATCTCTCTGACATTCTTTGATCGGCTCCGTTACATGGTGAAGGTGGGGGGTCTGGGATCTGGCCTTGTGGGGCATTGGGG